>CM008342.1:36811749-36822074 GCA_002525835.2 Ipomoea batatas | reverse complement strand
TTTTTTTTTTTTTGGCAAGTCCTACTCCGTACTACACTTATTTATTTATACGCGATGTTTATCATTAAGTTGCGTTTGACTGCTTTGACCCTATGACCCTTATCTAAAGGCCATGTTTGGTTATCAGCTTATCCGCCATTTTTTAGCGGTTTGACCATCTTTAACGTTTTGACAAAGTCAAATCGCTAAAAAAAACGTTTGGTTAATGGCTTTTTCACTTAGCGAATCGCTATCCAATCTGCCAAAATTGAAACGCTAATAGGAGCAGCGTTTAGCATTAGCTTTTCTCCTTTTATTTTCTAAATTCTAGTTTTGCCCTTGTTTCTCTTTTTTTCATATTGGCTGCTGACTTGCTATATGCTTCACTCCATTCATCTAAAATGCAACTTTGCATTCCTATAATTAAATTTAATAACTATTTTCCCCCCTTTATTTAATTCTTAAATTTAATATCATACATTACATCATTCTTTTTTTTTTTTTTGGAGAAGTGTACCGCTCCCCTTATTCTTTGTTTTTTTTAATTGTTTATTTTTTAAAATATTTGCTTTAATTTCTTTGTAATGTTAATCATTATTATTATTATTATTATTATTATTATTATTATTATTATTATTATTATTATATTATATTATATTATATTATATTATGTATGTATACCCTTTTGGTCATTTTACATGTTAACCGCTAATCTAAACAGCTAATTTTACCAAACATCTTTTTACAAACCGCTAATACAATCCACTGGTCAAACCCGCTAATACAATCCGTTATTTGATAACCGCTAACACAATCCGCTACCGCTAAAAGCTAACCGCTGATAACCAAACAAGCCCAAAATCTAAAAACATAATAAATGTGAATGAAGGTTATATCCCTCATCTATGTCCGTTTTTTTCGTTAAATATTTTTGATACATTATGCTATAAAAGTTGTACTACATAATATTTTGAACAAATATACCCATACCGTTATAACTTCTGTTTTTCACTATTGTTACTATGCACATGCATCCACTATATATTTTCTTATCTTCTTCAATAATAATAATAAATATACACATTAAATATTAGAGTTATATGTTAGTTATTTTTTAAAATATAAATATTCAATTTATAAAAATATTTTACATTATTATTATTATTTACTATATTAAAATTTAAATAAATTTAAAATTTTAATATAAAATACTAATATTGGGCACATATTTTTTGCGCATCGCGCATAAGAAAAACTAGTCTTTCTCATAAGTCACAAAGGTGCATTGAAAATAATAGAGTTAATTCCCTTTTTTCTTCTTCTCCTGAAAGGTTGAATTTCCAACCCAAGGGCCCCCACGCCCCGGCCCAACAAAGCATCTGGGAGGATGTAAATCATGATAACTCAACTGAACCACAGATGCACTCTGTGACCAGTTGAGCTCCTGATAAGGATTAATTCCCCTTGCATTTATGTGTATCATCATATATGTAAAGTATGAACAATATATGCAGTAGTGTAAAGTAGATCAACAAAATTAGCCCTCAAATCTTCCCTTTTATTCATTGTTCTTGAATGATTTAGAGAGAGGAGAGAGCATTGCATTTTGGAAGAACTCTAGAGAGAAGAGGAGGGGGGAAAAAACCAAAAGTCCCTTACCATGTAGGGTTAAAGTCCTTTATATAGGACTAGATACCGTATAATACACCGAACATACGTATAGTATTTGTAGGGCGGTATAGCGGTATATATTCCCTATCAAGTAGCCCCCCAGTCCGTGCCCTGACGTCAAGTCAACAAGGAAGGGGTCAGGCTGGAAGACTGGCCTTACCGCTCGCGACTTACGCTAGTTGCCTCGTTAAAAACCTTGGGCTAAGAAAAAACCCAGTGGGAAAAAATCCTAGCCAAGGAAAAAAGAGCACAACTTTGAGCGCCAAAGAGGAAGAGTTTGGGCTGGAAGCTGACCATATAGTCTGTGACCTATGCCGGTTGCCTCGCTAAAAAACCTTGGACTAAGAAAAAACCCAACGGGAAAAAATCCTAGTCAAGGAAAAAGAGTATAACCTTAAGCATAGTCTTTCTAGACTACAAGGGTCGTCCGAACTCAACCGATCGAGGGATTGGATTTACCGATCTAGGGATCGGGTTTCACCAATCGGGAGATTGGATTTGCCCGGGGCGGACTACCGACCTGGCGGGTTGAATTGCCTACCTCGTAGGGCTTAAAGCCGGGAACTGGTCCCGAGCTAACTGTGCCGATCCACCACCACCGGCCCGTCAGGTCGGCATTCTGCCCCGGGCAAATCCAATCCCCTGATGGGTGAAACCCGATCCCTAGATCGGTAAGTCCGATCCTTAGATCGGTAGAGTTCAGCCGACCCTTATAGTCCAGAGAGCTACTTAAGGTTGTGCTCTTTTTCCTTAGCCATAATTTTTTTTCCCATTGGGTTTTTTCATGGCCTAAGGTTTTTTAACGAGGCAACCGACGTAGATCGTAGACTATACGATCAGTTTTCACAGCCTGAACTCTTCTTCGTTGGCGTTCAAAGTTGTGCTCTTTTTTCCTTGGCTAGAATTTTTTCCCACTGGATTTTTTCTTAGCCCAAGGTTTTTAACGAGGCAACTAGCGTGAGTCGCGAACGGTAAGGCCAGTCTTCCAGCCCGACCCCTTCCTTGTTGACTCGACGTCAGGGCCGGACTGGGGGGACTAGTTGATAGGGAATATACCCCGGATATACGGCCCTGAGTATTTGGTACGTAGACCGTATACGAGTACGGGGCTAACCCTATAAAATGGACCTAAACCTTCACTTGCAGGGACTTTTTGGCTTTTAGTCCTGCCCTCTTCCTCTCTATATGATTGACACTAGCTAGCTCTCTCCATTCTCTCTACTTTTATTCTAGAGCAATGAATAAAGAGATGAACTTTGAGCTAAATTATGACCTTGATCCTACCTTCTACATACATTGCTATATACTCAACTACATGGAGTATTTAAAACATTATCAGCTCCCATGCGGGCAACTCATAGGTTGCAGTTATTTTTAGTCTTCTTTATTAAAACATCATCATTTGGTCCTAGTATTATTGTGGTATGACTATTTTTTGTCCTCTATCAACAAAACAGTTTTAATGTTCTTAAATACAAAGTTATTTCGGTCTTCAATTATGAATTTTTTTTAAAAAAATTAAACATAAAAATATAGCGGGGTCAACTTACTTTGTATAAAAAAGATTGAAATACATTTGTATTTAACGACATTTCAATGATTTTGTTGATGGAGGATAAAAAATAGTCATGTCACAATAATACTAGGACTAAATGTGGATGCTCTGATAAAAAGAATTAAAAGTAGACTGCCATATATAAATCTAGGACAAAAAATGGAATTAACTCAAAATAATGTGTATACTTGAGGCAACAACAATAATGTTCACCAAGTTATTAACTTGAAAATCATAAGATTACAAGTTTTGTGCTTAAATGAAACTACAATGAATATAAAATGAAACTGAATATGTTATACAAACAGAATTAAGTACAGGGAACGGGTGTCGTTTCTTTTCATTAAAAAAAACGACACTATTTTGGACCATGGTCCAAAGTATAATGTGCTATCAAACATTGAACAATCGTTCTTAAACGACAAATTTTTCTATGTGGACCATGCACATAATAAAAGGTATATTTTTAATATATTAAGGTGTGTTTGGTTCACACATGAAAATCAGAATTGGAATATGTATCAAATACTTAGTAATAGTAATGAGTTTTTGGTGGAAGTATTTTGCATGTTTGGTAGTAGGGTGGAATGAGAATGATTATTAATAATTGGGAAGCGACTGAGGAGGAAGGATGAAGCCCTTATTTTATTAGGGAATGAATTTTGCAATTAAGGGGGGTAATAAAAATACATAGTAGTGTTCTAAAATCTATCAACCAAACAAGAACAATGACTTTGATACCCATTTCTTGATAGCTAAACTTGTAAATCAAGCACACCGTAAATGTATATTATTTATATATTGAATGTATATTATTTGATAGTATATATATAATATACATTCGATACTCAAATAATGTATTTTCAAATAATATAAATTCAATACACAAATAATGTACTTTTAATATATTAAAAACGTAACTTTTATTCATGGTCCATGGAATAATGGTTGTCCCTAACCTAAGCCGATCAAACATAAAGTACAATCTCTCTTCCACCATATCTTCTGCTTGCCTATTGGTCAAGTGTGCATCTTCTCATTCTGAAATGGTTTGCTGGGGCTGGTGGTAGTAGTGAAACCACTTGTTCGGTGTCCCTTGCTTGATTCTCCCTTTCCATAATGTTCGGCCACTAACCTTGCTAAAGTGTCGGTGATTGTTAGCATTTGGGGAGACATTGGTGCCAGTGGTAAGTCTAGCAACTCTCGTCCCATGTCACACTTTTTGCCTCCTCTACCTCGCAACCTCACTGAGTAACCTTCGTTCTTGCCACACATCTAGATAAAGGCCCTTGTGTTCTTGGAACACACTATTAAGGAGTAGTATCTGTATATATTTTATTATATTTATTCTATTTGATTTGGTCTAGTCTGTTATAATTTCTCTCTTGTAGTTTTGGTCCAGAGTTGTTAGGATCTTCGCTATTTAAACCTTATATTGTATTGTGCTTCTCTTGTGATTAATATATTCTTTCCTTTCTAATATGGTATCAAGAGCCTTACTCTGACGATATTTTTTTCCTTTTTTCATTCGATCATATGGCTGTTTCAACTACCATGACTATCATTCAACTATCTGCCCTGACCAATTTCCCAATTCGCCTAATTGATGTCAATTTTCTAGTTTGGCAACGTTAAGTCCGATCAACACTTAACGGTCTTGGTTTACTGGGGTACATTGATGGTACTATCAAAGAACCTGCTCAATTTACTGATGCTGCATCGACGGCTGTGAACCCTGAACATGTGAAGTGGATGCACCAGGATCAAATTATTCTTGCAGCACTACTCGGTACTAGCATTGAGACAATCCAGCCCGTTATCTCCACAGCCACGACAGTCGCGGACGCTTGGGCTCGCCTCGTGTCAAGTTATGCCAACTCGTATAGAAGACGTGTAATATCTCTTAAAACAAAACTAGCCAAAAATCCCAAATTTCCTCGGTCAATGTCTGAATTTCTACAAGACATGAATTCTGTTGCTGATGAACTCGCGTTAGCGCAACATCCAATTTCCAATGAGGATCTTATAGTTCATACGTTCTCCCAATTAGGTGATGAATTTGTTGAGAAAAATACTCTCTGACAATCGGAAATACAAGAAACTGGAAACGAAAAACTAAACAAATTACAGCGAAATATAATCCACGTAGGATTAAATGANCCCTTCCACCCCGCCAGTTGACAACCGCCTTGAATTTTATTTTTTCCTTTTTTTTAATATATATTTTACTTATTTTTTCTCTTTCCAGCTAAGCTATTTAAAGCTAATCAAAATGTATATAATAATAATAATAATAATAACAACAACAACAACAACAACAACAACAAGTGAACGTTGAATTTGCTCTAAAACTATACAAAAATTTGATATATCGAGAAGTGGTAAAAAACATGCGTACCTCTCACACACTCGCTAGTTGTGACAGGATGGTCGCCATTTGGTGCAACAAATAATTTTCTTTTTATTTTTTAATCTATATTTTACCGGTTTTTTTTTCTTTCCAACTAGACTATTTAAAGCTAACAAAACTCTTTCTAAAAAAAACCAAAAAAAAAAAACAAAAAACAAAACAAAACCAAAAAAAAAAAAACAAAACAAAACAAAAATAAAAATTGTGACCATTGATTTTGCTCTAACGTGCTAAATAACTTTGTTATAACAATAAACATAGTAAGAAATGTTATATTTAACATCGTTTATCTTTAATATTTTGAACAAATAGCCAAAATACCCCTAATACTTTTTTTTTTTTTAATATCGTTTGTTCCAAAAGGAGCCTATGGCTTCATTATTGACGAAGTCGGAGGCTTCTATATATTTTTCTGCCCATCCAATTCGGACGGGCAGTATAAGACTATAAGGGGGCGTTGAGTTTCCCTTTTAATGAGGGAGCTCAACAACCACTTTTAATAGTTTTACGATGTTGGATCAAAACGGTTTTCTTTCATTATTATTGTTGTTGTTGTTGTTGTTGTTATAGTGTTGTTGCCGTTGTTGTTGTTGTTGTTGTTGTTGTTGTATGAGATGAAAATTTGTAGACTAAATTTTTGTTTCGTAATCAACCAACCTAAATTATACTTTAGCTAATTCGATTAATTGGTCTATAACGAAATTTTGATTATATATATATATATATAATTTATTTTATATAATATATTTGATACAATCATATTATAAAAATCATGCTACATTGGATGGCTTGTAATGTACAAATAATTGGCTATCGTCGTTAGGGTAGTCATCCGATTCATTTGGTTAATTTTGAATCAAATTTAGAGATGAAGACAACATATTGATAGAAGAACAACCAATCCCTAGAATGACATTATTAGTAACAACTAATTACTCGTCAATAATTATCATAAATTAGTGACAAAACTTGAAATTAACACAATTATTGTCATAATTTAGTAATTTTTGTTACAGAATTATAGAGCGTCACAATTATACATATGCATGTATTATATATTTGTATATATTATTATTAGTTTGTATCAATTATTTAATTATTTTTATTTAAATTCTTACGTACTACTAAACAAAGAGATTTCTTATATTTAAACACATTATAATTATCAAATATTTAATTTCAATTACAATTACGATTCTAATGTTTGAACCAAGCATTCCCACAGTGAAGAAAGAAAAATCACCATCCATGTGTGGACTAATTAAAAATAATTTTGACATTCTGCTGAAAAGTTCAATGAAATGAATATTCTAATTCCTAAAGTCATTTATTTTGAAATTAACAAAAAAAAAATCATAAAATGTTGTCAATGAAAAACTGAAGTTTCAAAAATTGACTGATTATAACAGAAGCTGAGGAATAGTCGCCAACGTAAAATTATGGAAGACTCTGACGCTATGGTTTATCAGCGCATTAATTTTTTTTTTTATTTTTTTAAAGTCTTATTAACGTATTGCGGTTTGAATTTCACCGCGCCATCAAATCTAAAATAAAAAGTGGTAAGTAATTAAACCATTTAAATAATGAAACAGATATTGTAATAACACACAAATATCATATTTATATGCTCAAATACAATACTAATCAGGAATAAAATTGTTGTTGTAAATGTAATATTTTTAAGGAAAATTATAATATTTTTACATTTCGATTTTAAAAGTATTGCATTTTTCCTCAAAAGTATTATATTTTCCCTTATAAGTAAGAGACGCTTGTCAACATTAATGAAAAATTTAATATTTTTTCTCTTATAAATAACAAAAATTGTATTCTTACTTAGTATTATATTTGAGCATTTAAGTATAACATTTGCACATATAAGTATAACATTTGCACATATAAGTATGACATTTGCATGCTGATTCGACCGGTCTGACAATAAAGACCCGTGAGACAGTCTAGCACAAGTGTGATTATTTTTTAAAAATTATTATTTTAGTTGAAAGTAACATTAATTTGATACATGGTTAAAACATTTTGACCTATCAAACATTTTAAATGTGATAATATAATTAAAAGTGAAATTTGTCTTTCTTTACAAAATAAAATGTATGATTTTAGCTAAATAATAATTCATATTTACGTACTTTTTTTTTTTGGTTTAGAAAATGTGAAACATTATTGTAGATACGTGGCTATACGTACTACGGAGTACTATAGAAACATAATTATTCAGTCATCTAACACGACGGCTGTCATTTAATCCTTCGGTGCAGTTTATGTTGAATTTTGACAAATATCACATCCCCAATTATTCACAAATAATTTGTCGATTTATTTTTCAATGCCCTTTTAATCGAATTTCCCTTCAAATTTGTCGACATTTTTCATGTCAATTTAACAGCAGAAATTATGAATTAAGATAACAATATTAATGCCTTTCTTCCAATGTAACCACCAATTAGAGTTGCTATTTCATCGAACTTTTCAAACATTGTAGTCGTAGGTTATTCGCAATATTGGAATGCAATTCGAAATTGGATTTGAAAAACATTTAAAATCGTTGACTGATGCCATCGTGTCCCAAACATATCCACATGCATCCCATCTCTTATAATTTTCTTTCGTATTTTTCAACCTTTTTTTTTTTTTAATTAATGTCAATTTTTAACTTTCAACATTCGACAAACACTAACAACAAAAATGAGTACCTAATTTTTAAGGTGGGACTTTAATTAAAATTTATTTATCAACTAGTCTTTTCTATGTGCGATGCACAAAAACATATGTCAAATATTTATACTTTAAAAAATAACTAATAAATTTTTACTAATTAACATCTAAATGAAAAAAATTATTAATTATATTAATCAAATATATAATGTCTACGATTCTACAAATATTCATGACGAATCTAGAAATTTTTTTCAGTGAGGGCGAAACATTAAAACAAAAGAAATAGTTTGAAACATTAAAACATTAAGAAGTATAGCCATAAATATTGGTGGATATGGGTCAAAAATAGAACACATCAAAACTTTATAAAAATATTCATAACAAAATATGAAACATAGTTAATTTAATAAAATAATTAGAATAGAAAACACATTATAAATTACACATCTCATCTCATTATTAATTTAAAAGGAGGTTATATGTTCAAAAAATTGTATAGTATAACTCTAAAAATACAATATACAAAATGATTAACACTAAAAATATGGACATAAATTTTATATATAACTTTGATTGAGATTTATTATGTTTTTAGATATATAATATAAATAATTCAGTACATTTATTAATAGTCAAATTAACACTTTACATTGCTAAAGATCTTGTGGTCAAGTGACATTCGATGTCCCGATTAACACTCTCACATGGATGATGGGAGTGGGTTCGAGCCTCGCTACCGCTTCAGTAGGTTGAGAAAGTAGCTATGGACAAATACACACCCCCAAAGATTTGTCTCTCCTAATTTTTTCTCACAATATGACACTATATATTTGTTTTGAGTACTACTGACTCTGTTACAATGTAGTATATGTTCATAATAATATGACACTATATGATTAAACACTTTATGTGTATATATTTATTTATTTAATAAACTTTATCTTAGTTATGGATGCTAAAATATGCAAGACATACTATACATATAGTCCAAATTAAATCAATTCCATTGGCGATTACAACAAAGTTTTATCTCTTGGCGCTTTTAAGTACTGGTGATGCTTACCCATCATCTCATATAGTTGGATTATATACTTAATACTTGACATGACTTGTAAAACTTTTAAGAATATATTACTCCGTATAAAAAAAACTTATATATATATAGTTTGCAGTATATGTTTCGTTTTTGTTTTGTTTTGTTTTTTAATTGAGTGACGATAAAAATTTACAGTTATTATCTAATAGTGTGCACTGAGTAAATTTTGTTTTGTAACCTTAATCCATAAGGATTATAATAAAATAAATCAGTCTAAACTGTAGTATGATTTTTTTTTTCTTCTCAAAAGGGATGAATGAACAAATGGATGGATGGATGAAGATGAAGTCATTTTCAAAATAACCTCAGCAGAGTCACTTTCCAAATAATAATAGTATGCACCAAGTATTTGTTTAGTTTGACTTATAATATAAATTTATACACACATCAAGGCCGCAATGATAAGATTAGAGTGCATCCACGCTGTCCACAAAGTTATTACTTTTTTTTTTTTTTTTCCCAATACCAATTATATATAATTTTTTTGAAAGTAATTATATATAATTTTTTAAAAAAACTTTTCCATTTTTTTTTTTGGTTTTTTCCAATTAACTTCATGATACATATTTTTCTTACTAGTAATCACCACACATTGTGGGAAATCCCATGTTCAACATTAAAGCGCATTTAGCAAATTTTCTTTAAGGAAGTAAATATATTATTAATTTATCAAATTAAATGATTGGAGTAAGGTTAACAACACATGATAATATTTTAGTAAAAAATAGGCAGAGAAGAGTAAAAAAAAAAAAGAAAGAAGAAGTTATATGTCAAGTAATAATTACTTGATAATATTTTTATTTTTTTTAGATTAATTACTTATTTACATGTAGTCATGTAGTGATCAAATGAATGATTTGTGTGGCTTCATTTGTTAGAAAATGGGTTAAATTAACAAAAGATGTGTAAATTGCTAAGAATTGAACAAATTGAATTAA
>CM008342.1:36759996-36772953 GCA_002525835.2 Ipomoea batatas | reverse complement strand
AAGAATAATAGGTAAGCATTACATCCAAGAATAAAGAAACTATTCTGTTTCGTTCTAAGGAGGTCACCATATTTTTCTTCATTATTCCATTAAAAACCAAATGGTTATAGTGTTATACAGAACTAGTGAAAATTACGCCTACAAACAAAACCAATATCTTAGTGATCATTGCATATTTGTCCTTTTTCATTTCTGAAAGAGATCAATGTTCCACTCAAACTGGAGCATATAACTGGCAAGGCTAAATATTTTTCAATATGCAGTCAAATAGAAGAATGTCCACTTTAGGAAAACATTTAATTGGATACCATTATTCAAATTGACTATAGCAAAATTACCAATGTGATCATCCACTACAGTTCTTGCCTAATTAAGTCCTTAACTATGAAAGCTCTACTCAATTTAGTCCTTTGTTAAACATCCAATCATAAGCCTTTAAATTTGAGAGCAAAACGATAATTTCACTTCTCTTACTTATGCTTAGAGGACCATTTTGGATATTTTTACATAATCAGAGGACCATTTTGAGTAAGAAAAAGTATGAAATTACATCATTGCCCTCAAAATACACTTTTTCATGGTTGAGGACTTAATTAGGCAAGAATGTAGTCGAAGACCAAATTTGTAATTTTGCTATAATCAAGGGGCGATTTTGGTTATTAACTCTTTAGTAATTTATTTGCAGTTTTAAGGTGCACCTCAATTTCTGCAGAAGCTTTGGTCCTTCTTGCGAGCAGAGTAGCAGCCGCCCCAACTACTGTGGCAGCAACTGCAATAGAGGCTGCTGTTTCTGGTAATGCAGAAGAGATTTTCAGTTTTTTTCCCACTTGTGCTTTTGACTTCTTGGCATTAGGGGAACCAATGCTTCTATGGAACGAGTAAGAATCGCTGCACTTGGATGCCCTAGCTGCAATAGAGATTAAAATTAAGAGTGGGCGAGTGGGTTTGATAAACTACTAACTTGAGCAGCTTTTTATACACTTATCTGAACTTGCTATACACNATATTGTAGTTTTTTCATTTATATTTTACTTGTTCTGTAGTGTGTGCTTATAAATTTTATTTTAAAAAATTTAAAACAACATTAAACAAAAATTAATTTAGAATCATATTATTATATTTTTTTTAATAATTTGGTCATTGACTATTAACATTTTCAAATTAAGTGTATTAATTCAATTTGTATCAAATTTGGTATTGTCGTTAAATTTTCCGGCCAAGTCTCCCTTTCTCCTTTGTCTCCGCCGAAGACGAAGAAAGCTCTCTTCTGGAGACGAAGGAGGAAGGGGAGGAAAGAGAATGACGGTCACCCCCTCCTCCTTCATCTTCGGGGGTGGCCGACTTTTTTTAAAAAAATGTTTAATTAATAATTTTTAAAATAAAAATTAAATAAATTAACCAGTCACCGATGATTTAGCCAAAAAAAAATTTTAACAAGAAGACCAAATGTGATACAAATTAAATAGTCATGCACTTCATTTGAAAATATTAATAGTCAATGATCAAATGTGATACAAATTGAATAGTCATGCATCTAATTTGAAATTTTTAATAGTCAATGACTAAAATTAATACATGTATTATAGTTGATGGACTAAAAATGAGATTTTCTCTATAAAATATTTGCAACTATGATAGCATCATTGGCGCATTAAATGAGTTTTCACAAGTTTAGTTTGAATAATAATTATTGGCATTGATTGTGGAGCTCAACGCGGGTACACACATTTGGTCATTTGGTTATATGCAATATAATGCTGAAGTCTCTCTTCCCCACACGTACGTACACCGCCAAACTATTTGTATTGGTAAGTGAATTAAGGTAAGCAGGTAAATAAATGGAAGTATTTAAGAAGAACAGATGGAATATTAATCCCAGAAAACAGCGCAGCAAGCTGCTTCCTGTACGTACGTTAACCATGGCAGATGAGATCAGAAACGGGTGAGGCGAGTTGGTTGTAGTTACAACATTAATTTAAGGACGGAAGCTAAGGCGGCTTGTGATGTGAAAAAGCATGCACGTGCATTATATTATTAATTTGTACATCAGATTTCGTAATGCATCTGGCAGCTCATCTACCTTCATTTCTAGGTAAATCTCAAAGTCCAGAGGCAGGTGTTGAACTTGACCTTTCAAATCTTCGCTTAGCAATCGCCTAGTCACTGGATACTGGACTTAACCCTTCATGACCTTGCCTAACAGGCAACCGGTTTAAGCCTTCGTTGTTAGATACGGACTGATTTAGCAAGGATTCGCCAAATTCAATCTGTTTCAATCTGTCAAATTCGCTGATCACATACCATCCACATCCTTTTAAAGTGGATGTGATGGAATCCATTTAATAGATCCGTCACTAGTTGATTGGATTTGGATATGACTTCTCAAAATCCACTGTACTATATCTAATCCAGTCCACTAAACTGTCATATATACATGTATAAACCTAGCTAGTAGTTCACTATTGATTTTTGAATATTTGAAATCATATATTCTAATTTGTTTTTTTAACTTAAAATTTGCAAACTTACCGCATCCAATATGCTATTAACAAGTTTAATTAGATTGGATATGCACTCTTAATGGATCGGATGTTGATGTGTATGAGATTTTTCAAATCTACCTTTAATGGATTGGATGTGAATTTACCTCAAATCTGCTCCATACTCAGCCGGCCGGATGTTATTGCTTAGTTATTAATTTTGTTTCGGATTATATTTCATATGTAACTAAATTTATAAGTATTTATATGTTTTGTTGTAGTTGCATGCATGTAACGTACGATAATAATAGAGTTGAAGCTAGCATTGAGTATTAGTAGGAAGTGGTTGATAGGGTGGATGTTTTTGGACGTTAGTTCGTTGCTGTCCAAGAAATTAAAAGCAGTAATGGCTCATTAAACATCCATTACTTCTTTGCTTGAAATGCGTCATGTATATACGCATCTACTCTTCTCAACTTAATAATGTTGAGATACCGTACATACATACCTTTTTTTTAACCAAATACTACCCATCCTTCTTAAATCCTAGATTTTTTTATTTTTTTTTGGAATGAGCATCAAATTAATTATCGAGTTAGACACAAAAATACAATTAGGCTATAAGTTCAAAACAATTACTTGATATAGGTCATTTTTATCCTCTCAATTAATTTTTCTTGGGACGGAAGGATATGCTCACATGTCACAAGGAGCCTACACAAATTTTTCATAGGGGTGGAGGACCATCGCTCACAATGCAAGGAGCCCATCAAAATTTTTTCCCGGAGTGGGAGGGTAAATGACCTGTACTCACAAAGAACCCACCATATTAAGTGTAACTCTCACACTAAAGTTATCAAAGTTATTGTATCTTTACTTACAATCAACCACTTACAAATTAATTGAGTTGCCCTACACAAGCATATTAATTACTGTAATTATTTTGGAGGGGTTATATTTATGTAATAAGTGTATGTGGAAAATGGGAAATAAAGCTAGGCAGGAGAGAAAAATAAATGAATTAAATTCAATGACAGAACTTCACGAGCAACCTCACCTTCCCTCTGATGGGCACAGTCAAAATTCAAAAAGACACCACCCTCCATCCACCTCACCTCACCCGGCCCATGATCTCTATTCACTATTCATTATCATAGTACTGTCCCAATTACCACGAACCCCTTCCCCCCTCTATTCTCTCCACTGCGCTAGCTAGCAATGAGCTGGGCCATAACACCTCCCCGCCTGCATGCTCACGAGACTATTTAACTTCAATTCCCCTCTTCTATCCTTATAACCATTGCACCTCACCTCTCTTTTTCCCTAACCAATTAACACACATACACATAGAGAGATCAGATCGACAAACTATCCTATCATGTCTACTTCTATGGTTTTACAGATGAGCAAACTGGTTTTTTGGTGCATTTTTGTGTGTGCGGTGTTGTTGCATGAAACCACGGTGGCTATTCGGGATGTTCCCACTACGAGTTCTCCGTCTAAGGCAACAGAGGATTCCGTGGGTGGTAGTGCAGAGTATGTGACGCTGAAGCCACATTTGAGGAACAAGCGCCCACTGTTTCATGGGAAGGAGATCAAGAATTGTCTGCCCAAGGGGTTTAGGCATGCTTCTGCGCCTAGTCGTTATGTTAACTATCACATTTTTGGGTCTCTGGATTGCTCTCCTGATACTCATCGTGCCAACAAACCGTAAACAACAACGTAGAAGCTGATCGAAATTAAAGGTGATATGTTTCTCAGCGGTACGGACCGTACGGTGTTGTTTGGAGTGGGATTGATATATAATAAGTAAGCATATTACCACCAGCTACAGTGGCTTGCAAGTTTTGACTTTTTAATGCCTTCATTTCTTTCTGTATTTTAACTTTCCCCTGTCCCAGGGGAATGGTTTTTCTTTTTTTTTTTTGAGTGAATAGTATCTTATATTGAAAATAATCAAAAGATACATGAATGAAAATATTCATTATCATTTTAATATTTTCCCTGGCTAGCTGCTCTAGTTTTTGTTTCAATTTCGTTTGCTATATTTTACTGGAAATATTTGGTAGAACTCTCATTATATACTCCTAATATATATATATTTTAATTGTATGAAAAATATTTGGTGGAACTCTCATTATATACTCCTAAAGTCCTAATGTTTACTTCATTTCACAAAGTTCTATGGACTCATAGGCTAAAAATAATAAATCTTTGTTTGCCACATTAAGGAATAGAATTAAGAGAGTTTGTATAATAGAACTAGAGTTTGTATAATAGAACTCAAAATTTAATGGCAATTTTGATTTTACACTTAGTTTTTTATTTGGGACAATAGTGGTAAAAACCAAATGAAGAACCCATCTATTACCATATCCAACTGATCAAGTCAGTAATACTTTGATGTATAATTTTTTTTAAAAAATTTTTAACAATACAATAAATGTATTCTGACAATTCACAAACGCCATGATTTCAAATTCAACTACAATTATGGTTACAGAAATAAATGTTTTAGGCAAAACAAGTCAGTCATGAAAAGCAAAGCAAAGCTGATCGGAATCCATAGCGGTAATCGTATAAATCAAAGCATAGAATACTGCATTATCATGTCTTCAATATTTTAAAAAGAGTTTATCAGGTAATTAAGGGGTAAAATAACAAAATAGCATTGCGAAGTTGGAAAGAAGGTCAGTGCAAACTACATATAGATTAGAACATGTAAAACCTCTAACTATACAAGTCGTCTTCGTCTGCAGCATTAGAAGTTGCAAATGGATCAGATCCAGAAGCCGCACCAGCTCCCCCAGACTCTGCAAACCGGAATTCAGTTCCAAATCCTCGAGACTGCTGCAAGGTCTGAGCAAATGCTTGATATTTCCGTATATCGGCATCACTGACACTGCGACGAGCATACTTCATAGACTCCTCAAAATGTGCTGGCTTAATCTCAGACACTTCATCATCATCATCCTCATCCATGGAGTCGGGATTCTCCGCCCTCCTTTTCTCCCTCTCTATATCCTGCAACAAGATAGGGATTTGATGAGTGATAATGGAAGAAGATATAATATCCAACAGTGAATAATATACATGTATATCACAATCATGACACTTCCTCAAAATAAGCAGGCAGGTCAAATATTATTGGAAAAAAATTAAGTGACAGTTTTCCAACAGATCAAAGATTAAATGGTTGTTTCACTTGTTTGTTTGGCTCTGGACAAACTTGATAAACTAAATTTGGATGAAAAATTGATTCTCAATTTAAGCTCCAAGAACAAAGAACACTTTTTAGTTGGGGTTAGCACACAAAGAGGTAGAACAATTGAAGCAGAGGACAGCAGAATATAAGCTTGCCAGATAAGCACAGGATGTTGAGACAGAAAATCAAATTTAAAAATTCATATTTTCAGAACTAAAACTTGAAAAATTAAATGAAATTGAGGACATACTTTCTCAATGTTCTCCCTTATGGCATATTTGCAGGCCCGTTGGCAGATCTCGGTAATATCAGCTCCACTGAATCCGTGAGTGTATTTTGCAAGAGCTCTCAAATCAACATCTTTCGAAAGAGGAGACTTTCTAAGGCAAGCCTTGAAAATCTGATGGCGTGAATCTTCATCAGGAAGAGGAATATAAATTAACTGATCAAGTCGGCCAGGGCGAAGAAGAGCAGGATCAATTATATCAGGTCTATTTGTAGCCCCAATTATGAAAACAGTCTTCTTTGCAGTCATGCCATCCATTTCAGTCAGAAGTTGGTTAAGAACTCGATCAGCTGCACCACCAGCATCTCCAACACTGCTTCCCCTCTGCAAGAATTCCAGGGTGCATTTCTCATAAGTTGTGACTTGTGAGTTAATCCCTTTCTTTTATACTTCCACTCACCTTATCAAAGTATTTATTAATTGACTACATTATGAATCTAATTCAACTCATCATAGCTTGCCTAAAAATACTCTTATCAACGACAACATGAACAAAAAGGAGAATAAAAAATACCTGAGTGGCAATAGAGTCAAGCTCATCAAAGAACAGAACACATGGGGCTGATCCTCTAGCCTTGTCAAAAATTTCTCGAACATTGGCCTCACTCTCTCCAAACCACATGGTAAGCAATTCTGGCCCTTTAACACTAATGAAGTTGGCTTGACATTCATTTGCTATTGCCTTGGCCAGTAGAGTTTTCCCACATCCTGGGGGACCATAGAAAAGAACACCTTTGGAAGGTGACATGCCAAATTTCTCGAATTTCTCTGGGTGTTCCACAGGATATTGAACAGTCTACATGATAGGTAGAGGTTAGATCAAAGCACATCTCCCAGTCATACTGTAAAAAAGAGCATTAAAAAGTTCAAAAATCTACAGAATCTGGTTTACATTACCTCTTGAAGCTCTCTCTTAACATTTTCAAGGCCTCCAATATCTTCCCAGCTGACATTAGGCACTTCAACAACCTGAAATTCAAAAACAAAAGCAGTAAAAAAAAAGTAAAGCATGCCACATCCAGACATCATATCACAACAGAAACATTTCAACAGCAAACTTACTGTCTCACGCAAAGCAGAAGGATTGCTTGTTCCAAGAGCAGTTTGGAAGTGTTCGTTTGTAACGGCCATGGAATTCAAAATCTCAGCATCAATTGTTTCATCCTCTAGATCAATGACATCCATCTATTATAGCCCAGTTGAGTGATCCTAGCCCAATATTAAATTATAACAATCAGCACCAACATAGCCATGAGTGTCTTTAGCAATTCTCTCCAGATCAACCTAACAAATAAAGAAATAATTGCCAATCAAAATTTATTCCCAGGCAGAGTAAACTTAAAACAATGAGTGAGCAGTAAGCCTTACATCTTCAGCAAGCTTCATATTCTTGGTATGAATGCGAAGAACTTCAAGACGTCCAACTTCATCTGGAACACCAATGTCTATTTCCCTGTCAAACCTACCAAATCTCCTGAGAGCAGGATCAATACTATTGGGACGATTTGTAGCTCCAATAACTATAACATGAGCACGGGATTTCAGTCCATCCATTAGAGTCAATAGTTGTGATACAATTCTTCTCTCAACTTCACCATGTGTCTTCTCCCGCTTGGGGGCAATTGAATCAATTTCATCAATAAATATGATAGATGGTGCATTCTTTTCAGCCTCTTCAAATGCCTTCCTAAGATTGCTTTCACTCTCTCCAGCTAACTTGGACATAATTTCTGGACCATTGATACAGAAGAAAAATGCACCAGTTTCATTAGCAACAGCTCTTGCTATAAGTGTCTTCCCAGAACCAGGAGGGCCATAAAGCAAGATCCCCTTGGGTGGTTTCACACCGATTGATTTGAAAAGTTGGGGATGCCTCAATGGCAGCTCGACCAATTCACGAATTTGAGCCATTTGTTTTCTTACTCCACCAACATCATCATAGCCAACTTCATCAAGTCTATCCTCATCCTCCCTCTTCACTGGTTCCCCCTCACAGAATATTTCAGTGTCTGGAGCAACAACACAATATTCCCCAGGATCAGTTTCAATGACCTTGAATTCCACACTTCTCATCCCTCCTCTAACAAGGAAATGGTCTCCTTTCCTCAAAGGTCGATATGCTTCCATAAAGTAAGCTGCATAAAATATTAATAATTATTAAATTAAAATCAACTTGAATAAAACATACAAAAATCAATATTCTTCCTCATAATTTGGCAAAGGAAACCAAGGAAACTAAACATTATTTACGCCATTTAAAGCTATACCAACAGAAAGATAGATAAAGGAAACTTCAACTATTGCAAAAGATTTACAGGCCTCCGTATAGAAAATAAGGAAATAAAGCACAAATTTAGAGTTTTATCATGCATGGGAAAGGTAACAAAGGCAACTTGGTAACAGATAAGCAAGATAACTACTTTTGACAATGTAAATTTTGATCTGGTAGATTTGCATACAGATACACCTTGGCCGCTTTTCAGTAACAAAACCACTAGCATAGGAGTTTATTTAGCTCAAACTAAAGCAAATCAATATTAAAACAAATGGTTAATTGGGTAAAACACTTACGTTTCAAATATGATTCAAAAAGATCTCCAGTAACCCCTTCAATTGTATCATCTATGGGAAGTATGTGCACGCGCTTCCCATACTTAACATCTGGACACTGGTGTACAGACACAACATCTCCAAGCCGGACCCTCAAATTTGTCCGGACAACTTTGTTCATCCTAATCTTTGGTTCTTCACAAGTGTCATCAGCAAGGGCAATAACCACAGTATCTTTCCTTTTCTTGCCCTAAAAAATAAATGAGTTAGAAGAAAACCAAATCAGGAGTATCCAAATATGGCATGCAAACCACACATCCAGAAAATCCAGACCTAATACCATTTTAACTGGTTTGTTTATGCACAAGTTATATGCCACGAAAGCCATATTAGAAAAATCTTCTAGCCTGTGAACTTATCTTACATAAACTATATGTCAAAATAGACCATAAAATAAATAATATTCCATAATAAATTGATAAAGTAATCATGTAAAAGAGTAGGATTTTTCCACCAGGTTTGGAAGAAAAAGAATATAATTTCATGGAAAAACCAGAATGCACATTCCAGAAGTAAGTTGACCAAACATTTGTGTAAATGTTCATATTTACATATATCCATGCACACACACACACACACACAGAAAAAAAAAACAAAACAAAACAAAACAAAAAAAAAAAAGAGGGAAAGAAAAATATATATATACACACACACATTATAGATAGCCCTGACCCTTTTCACATTATGAATTTTAAGTTATTGGTAGTTAGGTCACATTAAATGATGATATGGAGATGCAACAAACATGCTTACAATAATATTTCTGAATCCAGACAATAGTCTCTTATACAGTTTCTGAAATAATAACTTGCTGGTTCCAAATTTAAGCACAGGCAGATTAAAAAATAATTTTCTTTTAAAAGGCTAAACTATTACGGAGAACTTGGTAATATGATATACAAATTCTAGGATGGAGAAACCCTAGCAATCCATAATTCGAAAAGATTTGAAACGAGCTTAATTTAGGGAAAGCAGTGTTACCTTAATCAGAATTGTGTCCCCGCGGAAGAGCTGGAGCTTCTCCATGGTGGCGGGGTGCATAGCAACGACAGAGTTATCATCGTTAACCGCCTCGTCAACGACAAGCCTATTCGGCGCCTTCTTCCTCTCCAAAATCGCTGTAGAGAAATCCTTCTTAGTACTTTTCCTGCAACAAGAGAAAAAACACAGAACCGCATAAGACAATCGAAGCAAAACGACGATCGTTTCGGAGTCAAAATTCCCCCAATTCGTCGACCAAGAACACACGTAAGCTGAAAGAGAAAGAACTCACGACTCGGATGACTCGGCCTGGTGACTCATCTTCGATCTAGATTCTTGAACGGGGAAGACGAAATTGAGAAATTTCGCAGGAGAAGAAGCGAGAACTGATGAGTGCGCGATAAGAAGGGGGTAGGACCTGTAGAGACTTTTATAGATAGGGCCGGACGCCGTAGTTCTGTATTAACTACTCCGTATTAAGCATGCAATTAGTATTCCATTAGGAAAATGATTATGTACTTCTTAATTGATACAGAATTGGATTCAGAATGGAAATTGGAATTAAATTCTTTACAATTGTAATAAATTTAAGTAAAAAAAAAAGTCTCTTTTGTTTAATGATCTATAAAAATTGAAATTAAAATAACTAATTAATTAAACTATTATCAAGTCTCGTTAATTGAACTAGACAAAAAAAATGGGACGAATGTAGTATATTATATGCTCAAAATATATAGTGAATGAATGATAATTTGATTATTAAGTATACCCATTTGAATTGAGAAAAAAAGGAGTTAGAGAGACTTTTAAATTACATATGTCTCACATTAAAAGTGAATGTTGATTTGCACTGGCATATGCAACCGAACTTTTTAAAGAGTTTAAATTGTATAACATTGAGGCTCTCTACTTCTATGTATTTGATAATATTTCTATTATAAATTATGAAGTGTGTCTTTGTTCAAGTTCTCTAGAGCGTTTATATTTTAGGATTCAAATATATAAGTGTAATTCATTGTATCATTATAAATCGACGCTTTGACGCTCATTCTCAGTTCATTCATACCACTCTCTTAATTTATACATTTCAAAGCAATTTCTTTTGTTGTTTTGCATACCACAATGAAAAGATCAGCAGACAAGTTTAACAACTTTGAGAATATATTTTTCTTTGTTTTTTTTACTCCTTGCTTGGACGTGGGGAGGGCAAGAGAGTGCATTCATAAGTAATTAAGTATCCCTTCACCACCACCACCGGTACTTTCATCGTTCTCTCTCTCTGCGCCAGTGAAAATACTTCGGCGACGATAGCAGTACCAGCGAGCGTAGAAAGGCTGGCAACTGGAACCTCCATGGACTCCGACGAAACATCAGCAACGTGAGAGGAACCGCAGCGGCAACACAGCTGACAGTGGTGACTTACAGCAGGAAACTGACGACAACGAACTTGATGGCGGTGACCGCTGCTACTCTCGACTTCGGTTTGCCCCTCACCAGCGGCTTCAACACGCGATGATTTGCTACCTGGCTGGAGAATAACGAATGACATTGATAGCTCACGAGGAGGAAGAAGACACTTAAGCGTATGAAAAGACTGTTTTACCCTTGATTTAAAGGGCAAACTAACCTTAAAGTCACGGAAGGACTAATGGTGAAACGATTTTAATAGTCAAGGGTTCAATTCGTCCAAATTAAAAGATGAGAATTAAATTTAGAAAATCATAATAGTCGGAGAACCTTTGCTGGAATTAACTCCCATACAAGTTACTCTCTGATTTTAATAGGACTAAATTAATATATTTATTCTAAAAATTTCAATAAAAATTGGAAATACTTTAGGATGCAGGGTGGTTTACCGACTGAAAGGGAGTGAAAGCTTAAAAGAGGATACGAATGAATATCCGGGGGCGGACATTTTCAAGCCAAAGCGCGTGACCAATCAAAAGATAGGAAAAACGCAAATTGACGTGGTTAGACTGTCTGTCAAGAAGAGAAACGATGAAGAAGTCAGTATTGGGATGCCAACTGCTCATGGTGCGCGCCAAGCCCCCCAAACTTCCCAACTTCCTTTTGAATCTTCTTCGACGTCACGCTATATGCCGATTAAATAATCAATTGATTCTTTGAATCGTAGAATCCAATCCTAGAGTTTCAATTTTGAGCCCAGGGACAGAAAAAAGAAGAAGAAGAAGGAGAAGAGGGAGAGGCGTTATGGCTTCGTCGCCGTTGTTTACCGGCGAGAGAGCCGTGGTGGTAATATTCGTGGCTCGGATCGTCTCCTTGGCTCCGTTATCTATCCTCTACGAATCCATTTCTCTTTCCCTCCTCGCTCTACTCGCTCTCTCCGTCGAGATCTCCGCCGACGACCACTCCCCCACTCCTCTTTTCCAATTCTTCAAAACCCGGTAGGAAATGGAAATTGAAAGAATGCAATGTGCAATTCACCACTATTATTGTTAATTCTTCCAAAATTTTGGTGTTAGTTGGGGTTTATACACGGATTATCTAGGGTTTTTGTTTTTTCTGCTATGAATTTTGATGAGGTAGACTGCGGTTGCATGCTGAATTGGCAATTTAGTTTTACTGTCCTTTTAGACTAAATAAAATTTCTTTCTCCGTTTCCTGGAAATTTGGGTGACTTGCGGTAATTTCGGATTATGTTTTCCCCCCATGAAATTTAGCTTACTGAAAGATATGGGGAAAGTGTACGCGTCTTTTGTTATATGAAATTTGTTCCCGTTACTCTTTTTTGGTTAAATTGTGAATAGGATTTTGTTTCCTCTGGATTTCTGTTTTTGATACATGAGTGTTTGGTTATGGTTAGGCCCGGAGCTTCATCAGGAATATTTCTGGGGGCAGTAACGCTACCTGGGCTTATGGTTTCAAAGTTGATTCAAATGTCAAGAGCACTGGCATTAGGTGAAGTTGGAATTGAAGGTAATCTACCTGCTTAGGTCATGTCTTTTTTGCAATTGCTAACGCATAACCCATAGAAAAGGTCACTTTTACTGTAGACTTATTAAATATGGTTTGATCACATTGAATTTCAACAGAAAAGGTCACATTTACTGTAAACCTGTTAAATATGGTTTGATCCATATTGAATTACAGCTGATTTGTAATCTATAAGTCTTTTTCATATATATTTTTCACAGAGCTGGAATATCTGAAAGTGCAATACTGGATTACCTCTGCAATTTGCTTCAGTGTGCTAGTTTTCCTCTGTCTTGCTCTTTTCCGTCAACCATGCTGCAGGCATTACATCAATTCTTCCTGTATCATAAGCTGCATATGTTTGTACATAGGAGTCTGCTGTTTCTATTGTTCTCTGACATCTCATGGAGGTATGTTCCCCAACCACCATGACTGTCTTCCTCTGATATTGATGGGTTATC
>CM008342.1:36666763-36686383 GCA_002525835.2 Ipomoea batatas | reverse complement strand
CCCGTTCCTAGCGCCACCAAGTACAGGGCCACGAAGCACACCGCGGTTTGTGTCCCTGTCGCGGTGCACTTATCGTGTGCGATACAGGTTGGGCTAATTCCAGGAACTGTTGCTGATAGTGTCATCAATGTCATCCCCTTTATATCAAATCACACACTCTAATCAGTTTTGTAAATAAACCAAACACAGATTAAAACAAATAAAGGGCTTACGGTAACTCCAATCAAGTTGGTCAGATTGTTGTGGTAATCTCACAACATAAACAACCTATTAGCTTTCTTGGTTTAATCCAGTCAGCTATGAGCAACTTAGGTTGGTTACCCTTGGACAGGATTTATCCAATGCACACCTTCAAATAGTGAATGAAATTTTTGTTGTTGTTGAGCATAAAAATAATATAGTGTGCAATTGAACTATATGGTTAGACTTTTTAGTTAAGATGGAGCACATGCTTCAATTTGACATCAAACAGCCCGCACACATGAGTGGGCCTGTTGAACATAAATAATATAATGTACAGTCGAACTAACAGTTGAGATAGAACACATGCTTCAATTGTTGTCATTGAGCTTACGATAACATAGATGATAGAGAAGCTGGCGATGGTCCAGTATCTTCCCAGATATGCATCAGCAAGAAACGCTCCCACCAGCGGCATGATATAGCAGGTCCCCGACCAATTCGACAGGTTTTTGGAAGCAGTGGTGGTGGATTGATTGAGACGAGTTTGGAAGTAAATCATGAGATTTGAACTCATGCCATAGTACGCCAATCTTTCCGAGCATTCATTCCCTGCCCAGAATCACCATATGAATAAAGATCACACAAGAAAATGAAGAAAACATGGTAGAATTGGAAGTTACCCAGAATAAAAGGGCAGGCCTTCCAGGTTCCTGTTTTCTTCTTGTTTGCTGGTCTGTTACGATAATCCATTGTTCCATCCTTGGTATAAACATCATCTTCCTCCATGGCTTTCGATTGATCCATCGCAAATCTATTATCCACTTGATCTTGCTCGATCACTCCTCCAACTCAAGAATAAAATTGCTGCACTGCAGGCCAATTCAATTTTTGTGAGTTTACTAAATATATACACTCATGGGTATCAAAGAATTCGTATGAACATGTAGTCAAATTAAATCATATAAGGCCGACACCAAGATTCCTGGAATCTGAATTTCATGATTCCTGATTCTCAGTGAACATTTCCATACAAAGTGGAGAATTTTGTTTCCCCTTCTGGTGTTCAGTCACTGGGAGTGCATGTGGAAAGCTGGAGTAGGTACATATACTTTTCTTCTGTGTGTGTGTGTGTGTTTTTTTTTTTTTTTTTTTCATTTTTGAAAAATATAATTAGGAGAATCATTCACATCAGATCTTATTGATTGGTCATTTGGTNAAAGTTGTTTTTGTGGATGAATTAATGTGAATGATTTTTGTTAAACAATAAACTAGCTATCTAGAAAACTCTACTAAGTACTCGTATATATGTTCTGTGTTTTTATGTACAGAAGAGTAGAACTATTTATACAAGTGTAGAACTAACCCTAGCCACAGATTCTTAATACTAAAATCTAGGGCCAAGGGTAGATTTTTCAACTAACACCCTATATCTCTAGCACTCCCCTCAAGTTGGAGCATAGATTTTAATCATGCCCAACTTCTTTTTTTTTGGTGGATATCATGCCCAACTTCTTACATATGTGTCACATGAACCATAAGACTCCACATCTAGAACAAACCAACTCCTCTAAAGTGACAGTTCCGTTGGCTGCTCTGCTTCCTCCGGCAGCGTCGCTTCCTTGCACAAATCAATCCCCACTGGGCTCTGATACCATGTTAAACAATGAAATAGCTATCTAGAGAACTCAACTAAGTACTCGTATATATGTTCTGTGTTTTTATGTACATGAGAGTAGAGTTATTTATACAAGTGTATAACTAACCCTAGCCACAGATTCCTAACACTAAAACTTAGGGCTAAGAGTAGTTGTTTTTGTGGATGAATTAATGTGAATGATTTTTAATTAATTACGATATATTATTATTGATGGATAAATTGAATGTAATGTTATTATTGGATTGAATTGATTATTGTGGATTATTGAATTGTGTTGAATATGATTGAATACAAGTATATTTTAAAACCCTAAACTCTAATAACACTAAACTGAAACCGTAAACCTGAAACCATAAAGCCCAAACCCAAAATCATAAACCCCAAACCCTAACCCCATACCCCAACCTTAAATCCATACCCTAACCCTAAACCCTAAACCCTAAATTCTAACCTTAAATCGTAAACCTATACCCAAACTCTTAACTCTAAACCCTAAAACCTTAAAACCTAGACCCTATGTTCTTGGGTGAATGTTCTTTTTTAAAAAAAAGGAAGAAAAACTCCAAATCATAAACCCTAAACCCTAACAATAAAACCAAACCCTAAATCCAAACTTGAAATCTAATCCCAAACCCTAAACATAACCTTAAAACCTACCCTAAAAAAAAAAAAAACCCCTAAAGCCAAACCCTATACCCTAAACCAAAACCCAAAACCCAAAACCTTAAACCCAGCCTAAACCCTAACTCTATACCCTAAACCCTCAACAAACCCTAACCCTAAACCCTAAACACTATACCTAAACCTTAAACATAACCACAAACCCTAAATTTTAACCCTAAACACTATAGCCTAAACCAGTGGCGGATCCATAAAATTTTCTCAGTGGGGGCGAAAGATAACTAACGAGATATTCTTTTTAAAAAAATGAAACACTTAGATATCGAGTCATAAATATTGTTAACGGGAGATGAAAAGCCAAAATACATCAAGATAAAAATATTTAAAATAAAATATAAAACATACTCCGTAATTAATAAGATAAAATAGTTTGACTGGAAAACACATTATAAATCACTCATCTCACTATTAATATTAAAAAAAAAAAAGAATTCACAATGTTACAAATAAAAAATTCAATTAGAATTCTCACTATTAATATTAAAAAAAAATGCCAAAAACAAAATTTCACTCATCTTACTATTAATATTAAGAAATGAAAAAAAATCACATATTACAAATAGAAAATTCAATTAAAATTCTCACTTTTGATATTAAGAAATTGGGGGGGAAAAAAAAGGAAAAAAAGCCACATTATTACAAATTCAATTAGAATCCTCATTATTAATATTAAAAAGTTTTGAAAGAAATTCATCTAAGCCTGCACTGTGGTTCAAACACTGGACCATTTCATCCGAGCCTACACAGAGACTTACCATTTAAGCTATGCTAATCATTGATTACATTTTGATATATCCTATATATATACTATATATATGTGGTTGGGCAGTGGGGGCAGCTGCCCCATTGCTAGATCCGCCACTGGCCTAAACCCTAAACTCTAACCCCAAACTACAAACCCTAAACCCTAACCTTAACCCTAACCCTAAACTCTAAACCTTAACCCGAAACCGTAAACCTTAAACCCTAAACCTACGGTCCTGGGTGTCAGATTTTCCTCACACACTCGCCTCTTTCTCTCCCTTTCAGGCGTCCCCTTCGCTTTCTTCCTCAAAGTAATAATATCCCCTGAAACCATTTTTCCCTATGGATCCTTTCACGTTTTGTCCAATCAAATATATAGAGCACCGCCACGTCATAAAAAATTGCTAAACCCTCTGTTGCCTTAGACCCCGGGATGTTCCCGAGGGCCGGAAGCGGCCGGTGAATGGCTCCACCGATCTGAAGAAGGTTCGGATAACGGACTTGGATGCTACCGATACGTCCAGTGATGAAGAGGAGTTGTATGAGCGGCGACGAGTAAGGAGATATATCCATGAAATCAATATTGAAACTACCATTAATATTGACGCCGTTAAGTTCGGCAAGAAGCTGCCTGTTGCGGAGGTGAAGGAAGCACCGGCGCCGGCGGTTAACAGGGTTAGGAAGTTCCGGGGAGTTCGACAACGGCCGTGGGGGAAATGGGTCGTCGAGATCAGAGATCCGACCCGGGAAGTCCGGCTTTGGTTGGGGATTTACGACACCGTCGAGGAGGCTGCTATGGTTTACGACAATACCGCGCTTAAGCTACGTGGGCCCGACAGCGATTGAGACGCCGGAGGTTAATGCGGCGTCGAGTTCCGATTATGAGTCAAGCGATGAGTCCCATCATCTTCCATCGCTGACGTCGGTTATTCACTTCCGAACAAGCAAGTGCAGTGAAGAATCTGAACCGCATTGCAAGTCGGAAGCGGTCCACTCTGATGGTTCGGATCATGATTGCGTGGAGAGCGATCAAGCTGTTTAACAACCGGACCCGTTTCAATCCAACGTGGCAGACTTCCCGGAGATATCAATTTCACAAACAACGACATTCCATTCATAGACAACTTCTTCGATTTCCAATCTCCGAAACAAACGCTCATCGACGATTCATCGTCAAATTTTGTCATAACCGATTTCGCGACGATTTTTGGTTTTGCGACGATTTTGGCAAGTTTGACGATTCATTTTAAGACCTTAGCACATTGAACGTCAGTGATTATTTTGAAGATGACATGGATGAGTTCTTCATCGTTGATATTTTTTTGGCAGTATAATGTATTTCGAGATATGATTAAAACCCAGAAGTCTTTATTTCCGTTGTTGCCATTTTGTTAGCAAATTTTGCTTACTACACCTTCAAATTGAATCTAATTTTGAGTATATTAGCTTTGTTTACATATTATTTTTGAATAATAAAAATTTATTTATTTTGAAAAAATAAAACCTACGGGGCAGAAAGAATATAAATCAGCCAAAGTGTGGGTCGAGAAAAGAATCAAAACACACCAAAACTGAGCCCAATAACCATAAGAACTAGAAAAAGAATCACACATGGTGTAACCTAAAATTTGAACCTACATTGGGTTGGCTAATCATTCTATTGGTTGCACTAAAAACATGAAAAATTTGTCACCCAGGAAGAAATGATGTGTTTCGTTGCAAAATTTGTTTTAAAACTTGTGTTGTGCAAATGATTGTTTGTTTGGGTAAAAAAAATAAACATAACCATAAACCCTTTAAACCTATGCCCTAAACCCTAACTCCTAACCCCAATTAACTGCTCTGATACTAGCTCTGATCTACTCCAATTAACTGCTCTGATATTAGCTCTGATATACTCTGATCTAGTGCCAGATAATGAGTTTAGTAATACAGTGTGTTGACCATAAACCCTATACCTCAACCCTAAATAGAAAAAAAAAATACAAACCATAAACCCAACTGTAAAACCTAAACCCTAATTGATCTACCGCCAGATGTGAGTCATCAAAAATAAATGATTTTAGTAGTACATTGTGTTAATATATCTAACAACAATATAAAAATAAATGAATACTTTTTTAGAAAAAAAAAAATCTAACCCCAAACCCCAAACCCAAAACTCTAAACCTATACCCAACAAATAAACAAAACCCTAAGTCTCTCACGACTCACCCAATCCCATTCCTACGCACGCAGTTCCTCTCCAGACCTGAGGGCTGAGACCTCACGCACGGAGCTCACGCCCACGTTCCTCTCTTTGCTCTCCGACCGGCTGACCATCGTTGTCACGCTGCACCACCGTCCGCCACTGAACACATTAATGGCCGAGATGGCAGCTATTGACCGTGATGCCCTCATGAGCAACATCGAGCATTTGCACAATGACATTGGGCGTATGCGTGAGTTGCGCATTGATTTACGCTCGCGGATACTCAGGCTGGAACAATCCAACCGTGATGAACGAGCTGCAATTCGTATCGGTTTATGCCTTCTCCGGAAGAAGCGAAAAAGGGAGGGGAAAAAAGGCAGAGGGACTTGCAAGATGCAAGAGAAATTCTAGAGACGGAGAAAAACAAAATTGAGGTATTGAGAGGGATGAACAGGGTATACGAAAAATTTGCGCAATCGCTGGCAAGAAATATCCATAGCTTCACTGACAACCGTGATCAGCAGTGAGGTGAGGTGATCAAAGAAGACAAAACAGATGTTTGAGGGAAATTTTTTTAATTTGAGGGAATGTTTGTTTTGAATTTTTTTTTGGGGCATGTTTTGAAGACATTTAAAAACCTATGTCATTTTTCTTCTACCCAAAAAAAAAAAAAAAAAACCTATACCCTAATCGCTAAACTCTAAACCCAAACCCTAAACCCTATACCCCAAACCCTAAATATAACTCTAAACCCTATAGCCTAAATCCTAACCCCAAACTCTAAACCCTATAACCTAAACCCCAAACCCTATACCCTATACCCTAAACATAACCCCAAACCCTAAACCCTAACAACTAAACCCTAACTCTAAACCCTAAGCCCATACCCCAAACCCTAAACTTATACACTAACCCTAAACATAACCCTAATCCAAACCCTATAACCAGCCCTATTGCAGCTCACTCAACCCTTACTCCTCAAACTCTCTCAGCCCTATTGCAGCTCACTCCACTCAGCCCTCGCCTAGCTTCTTTAGAATGGGTAACAAACGTGAGAAAACGACTCTTAAAAGTCAATGTAGTGACTATAAACTAATTTTGGAATCAATTGAAAAGCTAAGAGTGCATAAGAAAAAATGACAGGAGTTCATGAAATCAAAGCTAAAGCCAATGCTGCTAAAGAGGCTGAAGTAGACGATGAAAATGAAAACACAAAAGAAAACACAAACTAGCAAGAAGGTTCAATGGAGGATCAATCCCTTATCTTTTGTATTTCCTTTTTATAAATAGTACATTTTCTTTTTCTATATTGTTTACTTTCTACTAACTGGCTACTCAACTTGAATCACAAGCCACTTCTCTGAGGTTGTTGTCTTGTTGATCAGTAATTTGAATCAAATTAAACAATAAGGTATCATTTTAGTTATAAAAAAAACCCCTATACCCCAAACCCTAAACATAACCCTAAACCCTATAGCCTAAATCATATCCCCAAACCTAAACCCTAAATGAGGTATGAAGGTGCGTTATTGACTCGTCGGGCAATAATACTAAATATTTAAATAATATGAATGTCAACTATTATAAATAGACGATGGTATTTTCATAAATATTGAACATAAATTTAAAAAAAAAAAAAAACCATGAACCCTAACCCATCGTAAACCCTAAACCCTAGCCTTATACCCTAGCCCTGAACCCCAAACCTTAAACTCTAAACCCTAAACCCTACCATAAACCCCAAAACCCTAGAGAACTTTTTCTTTAGGAAGAAACTCTCTCCCTTACCTCTAAAAAACTCAAATTCCCATTCTACCTAATATTCGTATGAAAATTCATATTTTATTCATACATTGATACTATACAAAATACTGGAATCTTCATACTCACATTCATATCTCCATACTCATATTCAAAGCTTCATACACAACGCATACATATTTACACAACTATTCATATAGCATCATTTATCCATAATTCATTCAAACATCCACATATTCACACGACGAAAATACATATCCATGGTGGAGTCGGTTGTGGTGCCTCAGCAGGGTGGGAAGAGCTTGGCCGCCGGAGGGGTGTATCTGCTCTGATTGTTGATCTACCACTAGAGTATAGATTATTTTCAGAAATTGTGCCACAAATTCATAATCGAATAGATACACTTCAAGAAAATGCCAGCTCTGGAAATTTGAAGGAAATCTCAGAAAATTACTATCAAGGGAAACTGATTTTGAAAGTAATGGTAGTGGAATGGGAAAATTTAGCTTAAATTTTACTTAACCCAATATTCTTTAATGACTAATCAATTTTCTGCATAATCTATACCTTGATTGTCATTCACAAACTCTAGATCATACATTGCTCAGATCATGCATCAGTATACACTACAAGAAAAATGCACAAAGACAACACTGAAACAACAACGGTTTTTGACAAAAGTGTTGTCTTTTGTGTAATCTCAGTCAAAGTGATTATATTCATATATATAGTGTATAAGACGGGAGAAACACAAGTAATAATACATTAAACAGATGAACGGGCAATTTTACCCCTTCATTTGACCACAACGTAACCAAAATTTGACGAAAGGACTAACATTGAAAATAATTTAAAAGTCAAGGGACTTAAATTGTCCAAATTAAAAGTTGGGGACTAATTTTGAAAAATCAACATAATCGGAGGACCATTGCTGGAATTAACTCTTTTTTCGTTGATAGTCATGATTCAATTCATAACTTGACAATTAATCATTGGTACGAAGGAGGAGAATTAATCATATCATTCTTTTTTCTTTTCTTTTCTTTTCATTTAATTTCATTCAATTAATAAACAATACATGACAAAAACATTACTAATGAGATTCTTAACATTTTATATAATTAAATATTGAATTCAGAATATTTTTCTTTGAAATGTAAAATCAATCGGCAAGCATTAGTGGGATGCGATATATATTCATAATCAACAGATATGAATAACACTCGCAACCTAATTCCTGTTTGTTTGCCACTCAGTATTGTCTTTAATTCATTTTGTCTCTTACATGTGTGAACCACATATGAACATCATGCATTATCACCAAATTAAAGATAAGTATTTTTTTTTTTTTTTGGAGATTAATCATGGTTCATGGAGTATATATTGACACACATGGTCCGATACATATATTCGCCAAACTAAATGATTTGGATAGGATAAGATGATTAGGGACCCAAGCTTAATTAATTATTATTCTTGCAGTATCATATCCTTGTGTTTTTTTTTTTAATTAATTAACTAATCTAGCTTGTTTCACAATCATTTATTGTTCCACTTTACTGTAAAAATATTTTGGAGCCTGTAAGACAATTAAAACCCCACATATCCTGATTTACTTCATTCACTAATTTACATGATAGAAATAGTGAGAGACCTTTAAGTTTGGAGTTTAAATTTACACACACAAGTTGACAAAAGTATCTACGCTACAATATATTACATGCTATTTAACATTTTAAAAAATATATGTAAACAAGAAATATGAATAAAAATTTGAAAAAAAAAAAAAAACTAACCTTATTACGCGGTTGATATCGATTTTCCTCACAATGTTTTAGCCTTTTTCTTTTTCCTTCTACCATGAATTAAATAGTCTAATTATGGGTTAGTTGTATACTTACGCGGAAGCACATCATGTTTAATAAATTTCACTATATACTATGTTCATAATATTTATTTTATATATCTAGACATAAACATTTATTGTCCATAAACAATAAACGGGCCAAATAAGTAATTCAACTTTTATTAAAAATGCAAAGATTAACATGTTATAGTTAATTTGAATGTCTGCCCAGTATCGCATTTCGCAACGTTCTTCGTCCATGCGAGAGCCGAGATATCCGTTGAGGAGAATCGTATTTTATTAAGTAAAAAAATAAATACTTTTCAAGGTGGCATGCACCCCCAAAAAAAAAAACGAGAGAGAAAGATTTTGAAAAAGAAAAAATAAATTAATAATAATAATAATAATAATATTATTATTATTATTATTATTATTATTATTATTATTATTATTATTATAGTATACGATAACTCCTTCCTCCTTCCTTTGTGCAATAGACCTCTCCTTTTTCTTTTCAAAAAAAAAAAAAATTGTCCATGTTAGCTTTAAAAAAAAAAAAAAAAAATCATGTAAGCAAACGCTTACACAATTATTATCTAGAATTCGACTGGAAAAATGTTGGTAACCTATAGAAAAAAAAATGTATTCTTTTTTGCTTGTTTAATAATGTAATTACATATATTTTTAGTTGAATAACTTAATTGTACGCAAAAGTGTAAATGTCACTTCTTTTTTTTTTTTTTGAAATAATCTTTATGTGGATCTAACTCATTAATCTAAACTAAAATCTTTACTAATCAACAATAATATATATTTATTTACTTTGAGTGAAAAGTTGTAATAATGGCATGTAAAGTACTTAATTAGCTCAATCGCCTTCCACTGCACATAGAAATGGAAAAGGTTAATGTGATTCCATGCATGTCAATCATGTCATCACATCAACATATTAATCTAATCAGCAGTAGTGATGATGACAATAAATTAAGAAAATCTTATATCTTAAGATTTTGCGTGTAAGCTAGAGAGCACAAGACCTTCGCTTATTTTGTCAATTAAGGATTTCATTCATTTATGTCTTTGTCTACAAAACTTGTCACACTGTTTTAATTTATTAATTAATTTTGAAGCCTACATCAGCCTCATATATAGTAATATATTTTTACTGTATATTTAATATTTAATTACTTGTACATTCCCTTCAAATAACCCCAACACCCGACTACAACCAAATGAACCAATTACTATATACAGTGACCAAAGAAACTCAAATGTATTTAAAGAAAAAAAAACACTAACAAAGGCATATTTCTTCCCAAAAGTTGAATTCCTAATTCCAAGGGGCACCACGTCTCAGTCCGACAGAATATCTGAGAAGATGTAAATCATTACTAACTGAACACAGTGGCTAGACATTCTCGATCGTCCTTGATCTGATCTTTTTTCATAAATTTTACTCATGTGATTAATTGAGCTGTTCATGCATGCATGTAAATTAACAAAGGTATATTTGTTAGTGTGAACAAAGGAGTATAACAGTTACATAATCATTTCTCAAGGAATATTACACACTTCAAAGTATATGGTTGACTTCCAAAATCATTATAACAAGGGATTAATTGTTTAGTTCAAATTTTCTGAATTCCTCACTGTACACTATTCTTAAACTTTCCTCTTTTAGCAGTCAATACTATTCATCCAGTCCAACTATAGCATATCATATATTGTGCTATATGACAAGCTATGTGTGTGTAAATATTAAATCCATTGGCGTGAGCATATTTATAAACATATATAAAAGTAAGTAATTAATTCATACAAAGTGACTTAAACGGATGACAAAGGAGAGAATTCAATAAATTATTTTATAATTTTACCATATAAATTATAAATTTTGAGAAGATAATATAATATATTAAAATGTATTATATGTGGTACTCCATATATATTATTTTTCAGCATTGAGAGGGAGCAAGCAGCCCCACTCTAGGCATTATATAATAAGTGCATTATGACTAAAATCATATATTCCTCAAAATGCACATAAACATGTTCTCGAATTGGAGTTGTCCTCAACGATTAACGGATTAAGACAAGTAATTTTACCCAACACATGCCTTGTGGTACATTGTCCAAACTTCTCAACTTTATTGCGTGAATAATTGTGTATATATATGATTTTATTATTATATCGGTTGAAATAGCTAATTAATGAACATAGCTGAAAATAAATAATTTTTATTTTTATTTTTTGGCAACTCAAAAGTCCGATGAGCAAAAATTTTAGACTTTTACAATTTTTTTGACCACTATTTAGAAGTATGAGTGGTTGAAAAATTCTTTATCATGATAGAAAAGTTATACTCAAACCACTTTGGTCAACCCGTCGGAAAATTTTTTGTGACCAATTTAAAATTTTGAAAATTTTTAATTCATATATGTGTGTGTGTATGTATGTATATAGTTTTATTGATTTACAATCAATTAGTTTTTTTTTTGTATAAAAGATTTAGGTGGAAAAATATTATATTAATCTAGAATCAGATGGGAATCAAACCTGTAACTTTGTGATTATTACGTCTACAACTTAACCAATTTAGATAGAATTATCTTAAAGTATACCATTTATTTTAAAGTAGACTTGTAGTACAATTTATATACATAATTTATTATTAATAAAATAAAAATAATCAAATTTGAGGCATGATGAAACGATATGATGTATTGAAAACACAGAACAAGATAGCTGAAATGGTGCCAAATTTGGGTGGTCATCTCAAACTGTTTAAAATTTCGTGCGAAGGTTTTAGATATACGAATCTACGCTATCAGACAACACCCAAGATTTGTGAAATAAAATCAAAATTCTTTAAAAATTCAATAACTTCCAATTAAGTTAAAAGATGATGGAACCGGCAGCACGTTAACATCTCCGAAGCTTCACAAAACTGTCGGCAATATAGGCCCCAACATGCACCTCCAAAATCAAAATTTTTAAAAATAAAATGAAAAATAGTATACAGTCCTATTGTCCTATCCATTTCACATATATGTTATTTTTAATGTAATTTACCCATTTTTACATGATTTCTCAATTATTACACAGAATCAAGATTTATCCAATACACACACTCTTTTGTCCTATAAAGTCTTTGATATAAGGAATATCCCCTCATATGTACAAACGTATATATGCTCGGTATGTATTGTGTGTTTCCCGATGAGCATTTCCCGACTGAAATCGACTTTATATGGGTCTAAGCCGATCCGAGTTGAGGACGGGTTTCCTCTTGATCAAGGAAGTTTATCGTTTTGTAACGTAACCTAAGCTCAGTCCGGACCTCAGCGCTCGGACCAGATCTCCTCAACTGAACACCATTACGCTAAAGGGAAAATTTCTTCTGCCTATCACCTTGCTCGACTCCACTGAAAATGGGCTTGTCAGGAATCGACACCCACATGTACCTATTGGAAGGGTTGCCAACTGCACTAGCTAGTGCATGTGGGCACGTGACGAGCATGCAACGCCTGTCATGTGTTCCCTCCTAACCCTTATAAATAGCGCATTAAATGCTTGTTGAGGGGATTTGTGAACTTTCAACTAGTCTATACCGGCTCGAAACCTCTGACGACTGACTATCACTCATCCTTGAGCTCATATACTACAATCAATACGTAGATCTAATCGTATAACTTGGTGTATTTACTAAGTCAGTCTTTTTAATACAATTTAATTTACATCTCTTGTATGACTTGTATGCTGTTATACATGTGTAGAATTTTCCTCTGCACACTTCTGAGTAATGATTGCGCATTTCCATCGTAATCTAAAAACTTAAAAGAAACAGTCACAGAAGAAGAATTGACAAATCGTAGCGTGCTTCCCTTTCCTTGAAAACGTTGATTATGAATGGGGGGAAAAGAAGGTGAGGTAGGCCATGGAAGGCCGGCCAAGAACATACATACAGATGAACAAAACCCTTTGTCGCAACTCCATAATTAATCAGTGGCAGTTGCAGTCCATGAAAGCCGCTGTCGCTTGTCAGAGATGCACACAGATGAACAGTGTTCTTGACAGTTATAGCCTACCAAATCAATGATTTTAGTCAACAATATGAGCCGGAGATGAGAATATGTAGCAACCATAATCCCATATATCTCCATCCAAGCCGAAGATCCTCTTCTTAATTACATCCTTACCAGCATCCTTAACAGTCAAGAATCGTACCAGGACCAGCCGGCCGGCCAGCAGTGCATATATGACTATATGTTCATGGAAGGGGGGCCGTTGATCTGGTTTTGTCTATAGAGTTCGACTCTTTTTTAAGATAGTACAAATATATATAAGGTTCAATCTTTGATCATACAATTACTTTAATAATTCGTTTACTAACTTAGTCAAGTTATTGGGTTTACTGGTGGTTGCGTTACACATAGCTGAAGGAATCGCTAGTTTAAATCAATTCTTGAGTATAATACATATAGTGATGGGGCTAAAATTTAATTTTTATATATATTGAAATTATGTTGCATACAATTATACAAAGCCAACGTTGACATTGTACGTACATAAAGATAATGTCGTGTTCACATTAACACTCAAATAATGACAAAATGATTGTATATGCAATAATAAGTTTATACGTTGTCTAGCTTGGAGAGTTGGAGATAAGGAGCTGCTTATCTAAGCAATGACTATAAGGAATCTATATACCATATATACCCATTAATTAAGTAATCGCATGTTTACCAAATGGGTAAATGACATGTTTAAATCTTGTAAAGGATTAAAGATACAGAGTGATATGAAAACAGTAGATCGAATTTTGATCCTTTCCAACCAATTATGACTTTATGTAAAATTTTATTATGAATATTTCACCAAATGTGTTAGTTGTAGAAAAGATTTCGGAATTAACACAATCGAGTTGGTTTGGTAACCCTAAGTTCTAAATTTAACTCTTTGTGGAAGCTGCTTATTGGTCTTCTCAATTTGAACTTGTCAGCTATAGACAATCTAGACTGATTTATCTCCACAGGTTCACCTAAAGCATATATCCCGGTAGTGACTACATATTTTCATATAAATTAAAGAAGAAAATATTTTTAATTCGTTTATGTATAAGGTTGAGAGTTTATTTCATAAATTAAGTCCAAAAATAAAGGTTTTATTTATATGTTTTTTTGGGTGATGATGGAAACCTGTAGCTCCAACCTGAATGTGTATATACTAGGTAAACTCCGCTCCTGTGTAATAGACTACAAATTACATAAAGTCGCAAAAGAGGTAAAACGTATTAGAAAGATTAGTACGGCGAATTTATCAAGAGAGTTTTATTTATGTTTTTGAATTGTAGTTGAAGTGAGTTATTGTACGAAATCTATGTTGTACAAATGAGGCTCATGGACCCTTCTTTTCTGGTTTTTTGCTTATTTTGACATGCTCCTTATAAAATCAATTGGAGCCTAGCTACTTGGCTACTTGCCCTAAATTTTGCATTATCATTAGTAGTAGGCCGGACCCAAGTAGTCGACATATATGGCAATATGTTATTGTGGTTCTAAATTGAATATAATTGACATTTGGAATTCTTTATTTATTTAAGTTGATACTTCCATCTCAATATGGTGTCGAGTTTTCTATGCATTCATATTTAATTTTAGGTGCACCAATAGACTTATAATTTAATATACTATTCATATTTCAATTTATAAAATATAGTTGTGTACTTATGGAAGCATTTAATCTATACTTTTATAAATTTAAAATTTTGGACAGTATTCAATTTATAATTTTAAAAATATTTTAAAAAGTGGTGTATTACTTCTTCCATAATTTGTAAATGTGTATTTAATTTATAGTCGTAACAATTTCTACAAAATTTGTATAAATCTAAACAACTTGTATAAGTCATTTAAAAATTACAAAATTATTATTTTAAAAGTTTATAATACGGAGTAGTATTGAATACACCTCGTTAATATTGTATTGGGCGCACCTGTTATAATCAAGATTATATTCAACGTAATGGAAAGTGAAAATAGGGAGGAAAATGAGGCTGTGAGCAATTCTTCTGCGTGGCGATTATCAGTGTCGGCTTGTCTAGTCACGTGCATGACCTATGGTATGTTTGATTTTTTTTTCCTCTTAAATAATTAAATTACTGATATTACAAAATCAAATAATTAATAATACAATTTTCAGTACTAAGGATATGCTTGGTACATTTTATTTAAAATAATTAGAACATGATTCATGTATATATATATCTTGCAATAACCAGTAATACAAAGAGCGTGTACGATGAAATTTTTAAATTGAGTTGGCACAAAAGTAAAAGAAAATAAAAACGAGAAAATATACATACACCAAATATATAAAATAGACATTTTAGGCATGTTTTGAAAAAGGTATTGGGACAATTTCTAATAAGTGTGAAATTGACTTTGCGTAAAATGTTTTAAATTCATTAATTAGTATGAATTGATCGGCCTCATCTCATTTTTTTTTTTAAAAATGGATATGTTTATATTTTCGCATTAGATGATGAAAATGTTTAATTCCGTAACGTGGTCCAATTAGCAATAGACGAAGGTAGTAGTCCTATATTATCTCACCTTAATGTTAAGGTGGCATGGACAAAAGATTAATAATATTGTTTGTACTCCATTTATGAGAGTGCAATGATTTTATTTGATTGTATATTCTTGTCAAAAGTTTAAAGTTATCAACTAAACTAGGGACCATTACCTAGCTTGTTATATGATTGGGCAAATGGAGAGTGACAACTTGTATCATGAGAAAAATGGGAATAAAATCACCGACAAGTGAAAAAATAAAAGAAAAAAGTCATCGATCCTAGCTTCATGTATTAAATATAGATTTGGTTAATAAAATTTCACTCAATTTAAGTTATTTACAATTCAATTTTTTTTGTAATATTTAGTTTAATATTAGTATATAAAATTTATATTTTAAAAAATTATACAAAAATGAATTTAAAAATTATAATAACATGTTAACGAAAATAAAAGAAGAAAGAATAATTTGTTTGACGAATGAAGAATAATAAATATGATAAATAAAGATGAAGTATATATATGTGTGTTATATATTTATTTATTTTGATGTTAATTTCCTCAATCGAGGATTGTTGCGCTATTTCTTCTAGTTAGATTTTTTTTGGATAGTCCCCTCCATTTTATCGAAATAATAATAAAGAAATTGCTTTTACTAAAACTTATTTCAATTGCTAAAGATTTGATTATAGAGTAATGCTAAGTGCTCTGACATTACAAATTACGTGTCACTAAACCACAATATCTTTGAAATTAAACCTTTGGGGATCAAACCTGTATGTGATCTCTCAGGTGGGAGGGCCACAGCTATGCTGCTTCACCACAATATTTCACAACAGTTATTCTTAATTTCCTTAGCAAATTTTCTTAATTTCAGACCAATAGTGTTCGCTACTTCGCTAACCGTTGATGCCTAAGTCGAAAAACCAACAACAATGTACCATCAAAATTGTTTCTTGTTTTGAGTCTATATGTCTAACTTCCATCAACCTCGTCAGCCTATCATCAATATATTCATCCATCTCCCGTGGGACCCTGCAATAATCTTCCTATTATATATATACCCTTTGTGCATTGCTCTCAATATTCATATCCAACCACTCAAGTACACACATTGTTTATCCACATAAACTTTTGTGGATTAAGTACTATCTTTCTTTCTTTTCTCTTTTTTTTTTTTTCTTCCAGCTTTTCCTTTTCAATTCCATCCAAGAATTGAATATGGCTCTTCAGCTACTTTCTTCTCTTCTAGTTCTGGTGTTACTCCCTTCAAGCAATGCCCAGGGTCCCCCTTCCCCTGGCTACTACCCTAGCTCTAGAGTTCGAACCCTAGGGTTTTACCAGGGTTATAGTAACCTTTGGGGTTCTCAACATCAATCTTTGGACAATCAGGGCACATTAGCAATCTGGTTGGATCGAACCGGAGGTGGTACGGTCTTACATGCATTAATTACTCTCCTTTTTATTTTTTTACATTATAATCTTTCTTTTGTGTTAAAGGTGACAGTGACAACTGAATGTGAAACTTCTCACCTCGACTTATAAGTTTGTGTTATCATCAAGTTATAAAATTTGAGTTTTATCTAACGTGAATAATATAATACAGGAAGCGGATTCAAATCTCTCCGTTCATATCGGTCAGGTTATTTTGGAGCTTCCGTCATGCTCCAGCCCGGTTATACTGCTGGTGTTATAACATCTTTCTATGTGAGAACTTGATCAGAGAAATAATTCTTTTAAAATAAGTAAATTAATAACTTATTTAATTGATATATTATATTATGTGTATGTTAGCTTTCAAACACCGAGCAATATCCGGGGTACCACGACGAAATCGACATTGAGTTCCTGGGAACGACGCCGGGAAAGCCGTACACCTTGCAAACCAATGTGTACATACGAGGAAGCGGCGACGGCCACATCATCGGACGTGAAATGCAATTCCACCTTTGGTTCGACCCCACCCAGTCTTTTCACCATTATGCTATTCTTTGGAATCCTAATGAGATCATGTCGGTAACACTATCCTCTATTGTCTCATTCCTTTAATTTTCTTTTATTTCATATCATATCATATCATATCATCTGACGCAACTTCATTAACGTTAATTGATTAATTTTATAATTTTATAATATTCTTGGGATAAAAATATAGCTTTAATGATTCACTAACCGGGATTAGTTAAACACTAGATGACTAATACTACATAAAGTAGGATTATTATATATTTGTTAATGATTGTTCTGTAGGTGACACTTGACAGGAACCCTTAATATGCTATTTTTGTCTGAAAATTGTTTGTATTCAATAAGGTCGCCCCCACACGAATCATAAAGTTTTGTAATTTAGTCTCCTAACGTGTCGGCTCACTGTTGCGGCGACGTTGACCGCAGATTTTTCGTGGACGACGTGCCGATCCGACGGTACCCTCGGAAGAGCGACGCGACGTTTCCGGAGCGGCCGATGTACGTGTACGGGTCGATCTGGGACGCGTCGTCGTGGGCCACGGAGAACGGGAAGTACAAGGCGGACTACAATTACCAGCCGTTCGTGGGGCGGTACCGGGATTTCAAGATCGGCGGTTGCGAGGCGTCGGCGGGCGCGTGGTGCCGGCCGACCCCGAGTTCGCCGCGCGGGTACACGGGGCTGAGCGCGCAGCAGTACGCGGCCATGGCGTGGGTGCAGAGGAACCATAAGGTGTACGATTATTGCCAGGATCCTCGGAGAGACCGCACGCAAACACCGGAGTGTTGAAGAAAATAAGGTTTGTTTAGTACAGTTTGGACGGAGGGTTTTGAGATGGGTTCCACTTGGTAGTTGAAGCGTCCGAGCCTTCCAGGTGTGATTGGATTGGGAAATGCCATCATGATTTTACATTTCTTGTCTTGTTCTTTTGTTTGAAAATTTTCTGAAATATACATATATATACTCCCTACACGGTTGTGAAAAAAATATATTATATTATTAATAATAAAGGGTGTTAATGTGTTAATTAGTACTGTAATTTGGCACGCTAGATTACAAATGTACAAATGTACGCATCAATATATGCAAATCTATATGAATTTCCTTGTGTTTTTTTGTGTACCTATGGAGTATAATATTTTGAGTTTTTGTGTTCAAAAGCATGATAGGACCAAATACAATGATAATTGGAGAAACTAATTAATAGCTCAACTAATAACTCGAGAAAGTGCCAAAGACTTTGTGGTCTAGTGGCATCCGGTTGCACCCTACATGAGAGGAGGTAGGTTCGAGCCTCAGTGGATGCGATATTGGCTCCATTTGGTTGAAAAAGTAGCTATGAACAGATACTACATTGTAATAGAGTTGGTACTCAAAAATAGAAGAATTGTTATCATCGAACAAGCTGTTGAGGAATAATAATTGTTATGAGCAACTAAATTAAGGTATAAATCTGTATATTTCTGCTTAGCTTGAATAGTCATTATCCTACAATGAATGATCATGAAGGTCCATTATCTCACCATGAAAAGGTCATGGAAAGATAGGCCCATTATTTCACTATGGAGGGTAGCACTCATTCTTTTCCAATCATAATCAAATATTAAGGAATACCATATGAGCACACCTGGACTCAACAAAAATCACTTAGACGCAGGATAATTGTTAGATATTTTCATTACTTAACCAAGTAGGCATACAAATTAAAGCCAATAATAGAAGATGATTGCTAGCTCTGTTGAAATAAAAAGACATGCATGCATTATGAATGGTGAGTAATATATTTGCATGTCATTTTCATCTTTTATCTCTGATCTCTCTTAGCTTGCTCCCTTTCTATAAATAAGAATATCACTTTGTTTAGTGGAAGATATCTCCAAACCATCAAATTAAGATGTGATATTTTAAACTTTTTACAGTACCCTATGATCTGATTTGGTATTATATTGCCGCAATTCCAACAATGAAATTATACAAGCAATTCATGAGAGTAAGTGCATGCACAACGTTGA
>CM008342.1:36642200-36657694 GCA_002525835.2 Ipomoea batatas | reverse complement strand
AAAATCGGCAGTCCCAAGCTGGGATTGCCGACTTTTTTTTTTGGTTTTTTTTTTCTTTTTAAAAAATTAAAAATTATTAAAATTATTTATAGAATACAAATTAATTTGACATTATGACCAAATGTGATACAAATTACAAAGTTTTGCACTTAATTTCAGTTCAAGGAGTAGTAACCTGATAAGCAAGTCATTTAGGACTCAATTGCACTTTTTTACCGATTTAGGGGACTTGAATGGAGCTTTTTTCAGTTAGGGGGCCTAATTGCACTATCCACCCCACTTAGGGGGCCAATTTGACACTTTTCCAAAAAAAAAAGTAATAAAGACAACAATAGAAGTGTAACTTTTTCTACTTTTATCTGTACTTAACCTCTTGGCTTTTGTACATAGGGGTGGGCATTTCGGTTTTCGGTTCGGTTTTTTCGGTTTCGGTTTCGGTTTCGGTTTTTCGGTTTTAAAAAAAAGTAAACCATTCGGTTTAATATTAGAGTTCGGTTCGGTTTCGGTTCGGTTTGAAACGGTTCGGTTTCGGTTCGGATTTAATTCGGTTCGGTTTCAGTTCGGTTTACGACCCCCGAATTTCAACATTTCCTACGCGATAGGCGGTCAGGGGCACCGCGACTTAACGGTACACCGTAATAACTATGTATGAAACATCACATAATCCAAATCCAAAGTCTAATATCTAAATATTAAATACCAACATAACAAATTACAATTCAAACAAATTAAAATAAAAAAATAAAACTAATGCTGAGAAACAAATTTTAAAAAAAGTAATAATATTAGATTAGCATATGTTACAATGTAATAGGGCCAGTTGAATTAAAAAAATAATAATAAATAAAAAATAAAATTGAAACTAATATTCCAAAATTGGACTTCCAGTTCACTGGAATGAAATTTCAATTTCTTGAAATTTCATTCCAGTGAACTGGAGGAATGAATTTAGAAATTCATTCCACTGGAATGAATTTAGTTCGGAATGAATTTAGAACTAAATTCATTCCATGATTTTTTTCATTCCAATTAGGATATACATATATATAATTTAATATATATTTATTATATATAATATATATTTGTATATATTATTATTAAAACCTAACAACGTTCGGTTCGGTTCGGTTTTCACTAAACCGTTCGGTTCGGTTCGGTTTTTAACCGAACCGTTCGGTTTACAAGAATCCCGAACCGTTCGGTTTTGTATTACTAGTTCGGTTCGGATCGGTTCGGTTCGGTCCGGTTCGGTTCGGGTAAACCGAACCGAAATGCCCACCCCTATTTGTACAATAGTGCTTATTATTGTACTCATATTAGAAACCACGCAGTTCACATCACATTTACTGTGGTATCTAACTTTCTACTATTCTTATTTATTTCACTGTATTTGTTCTCCTTTACAATGATACCAACAACTTTCTGTACATAATTTATTATAATTATTTTTAAAAAACTAAAAATTCTTTTAAAAAATAAAATTTGTTTTAGCTCGAGTCAAACTTTAAGAATTTATTTATTTATTTTTTTAATTTAACCTTGTCAGCTTTAACTTTGCCAATTCAGGTTTTATATACATCCATGATTCACTGTCACACCCGGTGCCCACTTGGCAATTAAAGTCACTGACACATCACAGCTGTCACCATTTCACTTTGTCTCCCCATTTACATAAATTTTTTTTTTTTGAAAACATCATAAATTATTTTTTTTTAAAATAAAACATCATAAATTATTTGTATTCCCATAATACTATATTAATTTTCTCAATAATACTCGTACAATTTCTTCTCAAATCACATATGGAGTATTTCATTGTGCAAAATTTGATGGAAATAAGAATTAGTCTGAGTATAATATAAGTTTAATAAAACTTTCTACAAGACAATAACTAGAGATTGTTCAGAATATCTTGTAATTAAATAAAAGAAATTAATTTTTTTAAAGATTTTAAGAATTATTTTGAAAAGATAAATGTCATGTCAGAGGTCGTGATTAAGAATCGTTGAAGTGAACAAAAGAATAAGTATTTGAATTATTGTATGATTTTTTGTTTGCTTTTTTATTTACAGCCTAGTTGGAATCCACATTGCGGACAGTGTGGATCGCCGCAGGGAATCTTCTCTCTTCTTATTTTTCTCAAAAATTTATATTCCCCCAATTCACATGTGACGCTACAAAACAATTAACACACCCTGTCCCTCCAAACCGCTTCTCCAACCAATCCCGTCCAGCCAGCTCAGCCTCCATAATATCTCTGCCGTTTGGGCCCCACTTCTACTGACACGTTTCCCTATGTCTATACGTTTCCCTCCTCCTCTACAATCCCAGCTGTGAGCTGTCACCCATTATATCACAAAACTACCCGCCACGTCATCTAAAGTACACCTTAGCTGACCAAGCATTCCGCCCAATGGGATTCGTCCACGTAATCGGCTCCCTATTGGGTTGAAACCCTTGACCTTCGGTGAGAGTAGACCGGGTGAGTTTGTTGGTCAGGGCGATGAGGACCTGCCACGTAGCGTCTCCTTGGACCATCGGATCGTTGAACAGAAGGGCCCGGCGAACGCGCGGGTCCCACAGGCGCCGTCGTATGGCGGTGAGATTAGTCGCCGCCACTTTTTCGAGAATGGGGCCGAGGTTAGGCACGTCTTTTTCCAACACCGTGACGGAGATTTCCTCCCACGGCACGGCAGAGGGGAACGGCAGTTGGATGGCGTCAGCAATGATCACCGGCACGCAGCCCAGAACCACAGACTCCACCAGCCGGGGACTCCACGGCGCCCATCCTAAAGGACACAAACAAAACGTTGACCGGAGAATCTCTGACTGGTAACCGGCGAATCTGTGCCGCTTCAGATAAAACTTCCGGTCGTTCCCGTAGTTACGCAAGATTACCGTCCGTACCCCCCTGTGAGGGTCATTCACGTCATTTCAAGTAAATATAACTTTTCTAATAAAACGGTTGTTAATTAACTCAACTCCGTTTGAACAGTTGAAAACTTACTTCCCGTAAAAACGACCGCTAACGTTCTTGGGGTGAAGTTCCATTTTGCCCCTGAAAAACGCGAAAATATCCCTCCGGGTATCGGCTCTCGCCGTCGTCAGCGTCTTCCGTACACTTTCCGGCGAAACATACGGCGGAATAACCACATGCTCCACATCTTGACACGGGTGATTATATTTCACCCCAAACGTTTGCAATACGATCGAGTTCCTCAAAAACTCCGGCACCCCATCGGCGATTGCTCTGTCCTCCTATTCCACCACAACCCCCAAAAAAAAAAAAACAACTTTCATTGAATTGAATACCTCGAAACAAAAACATCGGGGCATAACTGCATAAACAACGTAAAAGATCGCTTTTTTTTTTTTGGCATACCAATGTGTGAAAACATGACCCAAAATCATGAGATGCGACGAAGACGTGGTCGGCGCCGCGGCTACGATTCCAGAAAGGAAGGTCATAGGAAATGAGGCGAATGGCGGAGGAAATTAGATTCCGGGCGTGACCAATCGCTGGGAAGCCATTGACCGTGCTGAAATTACAAGAAACATAAACGGGGACGAAGAAAAAGTCAGCCTCCCACGGGTCAAACGTGCGAACCTCGCTGCTGGCCAAGGCTCTGTGTATAGCCACCTCGGAAGCAAACAAATGGCTGTTACACCGCTCATTCAACCAATGCACGTTATATTTCGCCGGCAAATCGTATATGTAAACCTTCAAATCCTTAAACACATCTGAGCCAAAAAAAACAAACGCGTCAAATCTCGTAATAAACTAATTTAACAAAGCCATGCTAATCTCGTCAATTAATTACCTTGCTGGGTATTGGGCTGATGAAGGAGAGAAGAGTTATGGGATTCGATGAGGGCGCGAGAAGCTTTAGATTGGTGGAAAACGGTGGTTCGGGAGATAGCGGAGGTGGCGGGTTTATGAGTGAAAATAAAAGAGGCGAAGAAATAGAAAGAAAGGGAAAACCAGAGAAGCCATTTGAAATATCTATGGCAAAAGGTCTGTCTTCCTGGTCTCAACAACCTCATCCTCACATAAAACCCTTTGTTCCTGGAGGTTTGTCTTCTGATCTCCGCCATTTCTCCCCGCCCTATTAATCGATCAAAGCACCCTGCAGGGCTGCAGGGGATGGAGGCGACGGAGCTGGTGAGAGGTGGCTATCGGGGTTTGGTTTTGGTCTGAAGTATAAACCAAGAAACAAGGATGAAAAATTGAAAAAAATGTTTTTTTTGGTTGAGGGTTCGTTTTAGCTTGAAGAATAAAGAATTAACAAATATGATGTGGTGTTTAAGATAAGTTACCCAAAATAATCAACAACTATATTTTTTTGTTAAATTTAAGGCGGTTGTGTTATCGAGAAAAATAATAATGATGGAGGTCACGGAGAGATGGAAGGAGAGAGAGACTGGAGAGCGGAGGGGTTGTGAGAAGGTCACATTGTGATGGATCAGAAAATCAGAATGAAACAGCAGCTATAGTCTCCGTGTCTCAGCTAGATGACAATGCCTGATGGAAAATGTCTATTTTGACCTTGAGAAGATTGACTTTACGACATTCCCAGCCAAGTTAGGTCAATTATTAACTATTAATCATAACGTTGTAGGTTACACACTACAGAAATGACTTATTGAACTTCTTGATTTGACCGGTTAGATATAATATAAACTGATTTACATTTTTGTAATCTCTTGCTGTTTGGGATCAGAAGACAATATTTACCCTATGCGCATTCTCGGATAGTTGTTATAAGTTTTCGTTTAAGTATATACTCCCTCTGTCCCGAAATATATGTCATATTTAGCATTTGCACGCAGTTTTAGGAAGTGAATAAAAGAATGCTTGTTTTCCTATTTTGCCCCCAACATAAGCATGTGATGAGTTGACTATTCAATTTAAATTCTTTAATCTGTTGTACTTTGCCCAGAAAGTTACTTCGCATACATCAAATGTCTTTATCTCTCTAATTCCATTTCTTCTTCCTCACCTCCATCCTCTACGAAAATGGAGTTTGATTGGCTTTTTTTTTTAGATTATTCCATTAAAACTCTATATTTTTTCTTTCTTTTTTTTTTTAAAAATTAATAATCACTTTAGTGGCGGTGGTTCCACGGCACTCAGGCAGCGTCGAAGTTATGAAGAAGGATAATCCATCTACTCTTACTTCTACCCATTATATTTCTTCTTCTCTATTATTTAATTTTTTTCAAAATTAAAGCACAAAGTGAAGAATCCGTCTACCTGGACTCAAGCGGCGCGAGTCTATTTCCGGCAGAGGGGAGCAACGAAGTGAAGAAACCCGGAAAGAGAAATGAAGAAACCCAATTCTTCATTTTTTTTTAAGAAAGTAAGAAAAAAAAACCAACTTCAGTTTGCGAAGTGAAATGAAGAAACCCAGGAAGAGATATGTTCTTCACTATTTTTTAATTGAGCACAACTTTTAATAATATTTGAGTTGATGACAATTGTTGAGTATATCAGAACAATGGAGTAATTGTAGTTTAAGTTAGAAGGGTAAAATAGGAAAAGTATAAATGTAATGATGTTCATTTTAGGAAAGTGGACAGAATTTTGGGACGGATTAAAAAGGAAAGTAAGACAGGTAAAATGGGACGGAGGGAGTAATATTTATGAAATTATATAATTAAGTGCAACATTGTATATTCATGTGTGTATAAGATTGAGCTAAGTTATTACAATAAGAATGGAATCATACATGCCTATCTCTCATACCTAAGAAAACTCATGACCTTCAAGTTGAGGATTTTCATCCAATAGCATGTTGTTCGATTTTCTATAAGATCATCACTAAGATTATTGCAGCAAGAATGTCAAGTATCCTTGCGGATATTATTAACTTGGCGCAAGGGGCATTTGTGGCAGGCAGGAGCATCTCAGATAACATCATGATGCCCAGGAAATTATTCGTGGATATTCAAGAAAAAGAATATCTCCTAGGTGTACTATCATGGTAGATATCCGCAAGGCTTATGACACTGTCAACTGGGAGTTTTTACAGGAGGTCATGATTGGTTTGGGTTTCCCTAGCATTTTTGTCCAGTGGATTATGGAATGTGTACAAACAACTTCTTTCTCAGTGTCTATCAATGGTGCACTGCATGGTTACTTTAAAGGCAAGAGGGGATTACGACAAGGGGATCCGATGTCCCCTATGTTATTCTCTATTTGCATGGAATATCTTGCTCGTATGCTCGAGGTGAAAACCAGTGATAAAAACTTTTCATTCCATTCGAGATACAAGGGATTAAAAATAACCCACCTGGCTTTTGCCGATGATCATGTTGTTCTGTAGAGGGGATGCAAATTCGGTTGATATATTCATGAGGGCTTTGAAAGAACTGGAAAAAACATCTGGACTGGCAATAAGTCCGAATAAATCGAAAATGTTCTGTGCAGGTGCGCTGGAAGACCTAAGCTTTTCAGGTATTCCAATTGAACCACTCCCGGTTCGATATTTGGGTGTTCCACTTGTTGCTCAGAAACTTAAAGTGGTGAATTTCTCTCCTCTGATTGACTCCATTACCAAATCCCTATCTGCTTGGAAAGGTTTTTCTCTTTCTTGTGCAGGTAGATTGGAATTGATCAACTCAGTGATCCAAGGAGTTGTGGCATTTTGGATCCAGGACTTCCAGATTCCCTCTACATTTGTGGACCACATCAATTCCTTGTGCAAAAACTTCCTTTGGAATGGAAAAAAAAGCTCTGGTTGCTTGGGACAACATCTGCATGCCAAAAGAGGAAGGAGGTTTAGGACTGCGAAACATTAAAATATGGAACGCAACATTTCTGTCCAAAGTGATATGGAACATCCATGAAGACAAAAATTCGCTTTGGATTAAATGGATCCATAATTACTACTTGCAGAACAAGGATTTTTGGAGTTGGAAACCAAGTAGGAATGATTCGATTTTAATGAGGAATCTTGCGAAGATTAGAGATATGTTGATTGATAAATGTGGTGGCCAAATGAACTGCATCCAGACCTTATCAAAGTGCAAAATGCCGAATGGGTTATCCACGTCAAAAGTGTATGAGATCATCAGACCTAGAGGTCAGAAATGCTTTGCCTTTAAATTTAATTGGAGGGGTTTTGTTCCGCCCAAATATGCATTCACCACCTGGCTTTGTTTGAAGGGTAGATTACCCACTAAGGATAGACTGAAATTCTTAGAGATTGACGAAAAATGCTCATTCTGTGGGAAGGAATTGGAAAGCATTAATAATCTTTTTTTCTCCTGTGATTTTTCTAAACAAGTGTGGGAGGAAGTAAGAAATGACCTTGGTATTTCTAGGAAGACGGGGACAATTAAAGGCGCTATAAAATGGGCCTATAGAGATGCACGGGGATCTCGAATCCATTCAAAGGTTGGTCCCTTAGCGATCCTTTGTTCAGTCTATCACATCTGGTGTACTAGAAATTCATTGATTTTTGAAGGAATTCATGCTGCTGTGGCTAAGACTAGATCCATTATTATCTATCAAGTACTCAGAATTCTCTACAAAATTGTACCAAGAGAACTGAGTACCTCTGAATCCTGAATCAGATTGGGTGTTCTGGGTCTATATCATCTTGCCTTTGAGTTATTGATGTGCTGGGCAATTCTCAGCATATTACACTAATGACGAACCTCAGGTTGGTGTTTAAAAGATGGGATGAGGTACTGGCTCTACTTTGGGTCGTATATTGTGTTACAATGTATTAGCAATGGTATGATTTCATGATTTGATCTCATGGTTAGATTGAGACATTTTTTCTTCAAAATGTTCTCTAACTTTTTTAAGAATTAGGATTGAATTGTTTAGCAGTGTTCATTTTTTTTTACGTATTTGCTCCTAGGGTATGCCCTAGTGATTGATGTAATTGTTTTGATTGCTTGAAATATAATTTTAACATTTACCCAAAAAAAAAAAGTTATTACAAGTTTAGCATATGGTAGTTGAGCATTCAAGATATGTAAATTGATCATTCCTTTCTCATGATCATATTAGATGCTAGAGAATATTAGAATATGATACAGAAAAGTTACTATAGTGTAGTTTTATATTTTAGGTAGAAGGTTGGAGGGAGGGCAAAGTTGGAAGTAGGGGAGACATGGAAAATATGAAACAGAAACATTTGGTAAAAGGTTAAGAAAGAGTGTCTGAAAAGGTAACTTTGGAGTGGCTGCTAAGCGTTTAAAGTGTTGTCAAAAGGTTGAATAATTCCCATTCCCATACCCATAAGCACATGAGGTGACAGACAGTCTCAAAAGCTTAAAACTGCACTCAAATTCTGATATGTTTTTGTTTTTGGTCGAAAAATTTTATGCTACTGGTTTAATTTAAAGAGTTTTAATAAGATTAAATTTGTGATTTTTTGTTGTACAATAATTATATTTTGCAGTAATTCGTTTTAAGTCAAATTTATTTTTCGAAGAAAATCAACATCCATTATTTAATGCTCTAATGGTGTACAACCAGCTCAATCTTAAAAAGGCAAATAAGCCATTTTTGTAAAGAGGCGAACTTATAATATTGTAGTTACCAATTCAATAGCTTAATTAGCTTTGTTAAGGCTATCCCTAATTTTAATAGTTTTTTCTTAACATTGTGTTATAATGTTAGAGCAACCACAATTGTAGCTTTTGGGTGGCTTTTGCATACTAAAAAGTTTGAGGGGAGATTTTTAACAAATGGGATATGTGATTTTTGTTGGGTTTAAATTTTTATCATGTAAGCATTGTTTTTTTGGCCGGGGCCCATTAATTGGAAATTAATTCAAAAAAAAAGATAGCATATGCGTTGCTCGCACCTGCTGAGGCGCGTAAATACATACTTATTATTTTTAAAATTTTGTTGTTTCCTTTTCAAAAAACAATATATATTGTTGCCGAATTTTTTCCTCTTCCCTTTACCCTTAAACCAATCCAAAAGCCTCACTAATGAGGTTTCTCTTATGTTATCAGGTAACAAGAGGCACCAACTCACCACGTACCTTGTGATTTGATAGTATTATTATTACTTTTTATATAAATATTTAATGTTAAAATAAAGTTAAAACTTGATGTATAGTAACAATTATATATAAATTTTAATTAATAATTTAAAGCCAAACGTTGGTATCTAGCTTGTGACAATTTTATCCACATACACGTAAAGGGTTAATTTAAAAAATCTACTAACTATTGATTTTTTAAGAATTTTTATATTCAACCTGATTCTCTGCTTAGTGATTTTGATCCAAATTTAATCTTCTATAAGTAAATCTGGTTAGGAGGTATCAATTATGCGGCAAATATTCAAAATTTCTTGTTCTTGGTGTTAATTAAATCTTGTGTTTTGGTGTATTGAAAAAAAAAATGTGTTGTGGTGCGAAGATTCCTGATCAAGACACAACTAATTAAAGGTGTGTTTGGAAAGCAGAAAAATGATTTCTGTAAAATGATTTCTGGAAAATGAGTCATTTTCCAGAAAACATTTTCCTTTCTTGTGTTTGGGTGCAGAGCAGAAAACTCTCTTTGTGTGTTTGGTTCATTTTCCAGAAAATAGACAAGAAAATGAATATAATTGAATATTTTAATTAATTTTTTTTAAATATAACATTTATAACAAATATACAATTCAAAAAATAAAATTAACAACAAAATAATATCTAAAAAATACACACAAACAGATACACTTCCTTCATAAAATAAAATAAAATAAAATCTTAAAAAAAAAACAGGTAAAAGGCCGACTGGTTTCACGGAAACAAGTGACCAGTCGGCCACTGGTTTCCGTTTCCGTGAAACCAGTCGGCCAGAAGGCCAGACTGGTTTCTGTCGTGGCCGGATGGTTTGGAAACCAGTCTGGCCAGTCGCCGGCCACGACTGGTTTCGGAGAACAGTCGTTGGCGGCCGACTGGTTTCGGGGACCAGTCGGCGGCGGTCGACTGGTTTCGAAACCAGTCGCCGTCGGGCGGCGATTGTGTACTTGAAGCTGAAGGAAGCCGAAGGAGAAGCAAGATTGTTAAGCCAAAAAGACTTCCGGAAAATGACTTCCCCCCAAAAAAGGGGAAGTCATTTTCCATAAAATGGGCTTCATTTTCCATTGATCAAAAGTTAATTTTCATTAACTCTATTTTCCCTTTCCTTTCCAAACATCAAGAACAAAAATCATTTTCCGGATTTCCAAACACACAATATATTTATTGGTGAATAAGTCTATTTATTGACTGTGAATCATATTTTTTTAAGAGAAAAAATATTTTGGATATATATACTCCACTCCTTTTTTATTCACCAATCAACATACAATAATATTTAATTACAGTTGACATAAAAAAAAATAAAGCATGATTAATGTTATGCACTAAATTAAAGTTGTATTAATTTATGAATTCATTGGCCTGATCAAATACAACTCCACAATCATGAAAGAGAAGGAAAGTTGTCATACTTATCTGTTTCATTCAGTGCCAAAGTATATCTGATGTATGGACGGCTTTTTGATATGTAAAGATAATGGTGCCAATGTCGTATTGTTCATCCAATTCCAATGTTTAAACATAATAGGATAGACTATAGAGCTTTTTTTTTTTGTCCACTTTTTTATTTGTGAACTGGAACCTGCAGTGACATAAGCATGCACCCATGTTACCACTTATATTGCTAGACTAGAGACTATAGATTTTCTCCATTAAGTTATCAATATGCTATTGTGATTTATGACTTTAATTTTATGGAAAAGAAAGCCAAAGGCAAGGGAGATAATATTGGAATTTGGGTAGAGCTAGCAACGCCTACTACTCTACAACATCAACCAAAATTAACGAGTCTAGGCTTTCAAGAGGAATCTGAAAATTTTATAATCTTGAATGGGAGTGATTGCCATATAATTTGCATGTGCCTTAGTTTAATTCTTTGTGGATGTGTCTAGCTAGACAATTTTAATAACCTCCCCATAAGCACTCTAATAGCTTAAAGTATATGAAAACAAGAACATGATCCGATATCCCACACATATATAATGGTGTACTGCATCACTTAAAATGTTACATCGATTGAGTCAAGTTAGACTATCTTAGCCCGACTATTTAAAAATGTGAGTTGAGCTAACACAACTCACATTCTAATGTGGGTTATGTCAACACGACTAACGAATTGTGGACGTGGATCAGATTGATCTGCATAACACAACCTACTTGACATCACTATCTTACATTATTACCATGTTTAACCTTCTAAATTATCACCAAGAAGTCACATTTCAGTTTTATTATACAAAATCTTTTTTCTTAGTACAAGAGACTCTTTTTTTCGTGATTTTTAGCACAATCAAAAAATTTGTAGGCTGATTTTTTTAGTTTTGTTTTTACTTTTTTTCTTTCCTAATTGTACTGAGAAAAATCACAAAAGTTTGCTACTAATAAGTAATAAGATTAGACTTAGCCTATAAACATCAAAATTTATATCCACACCCGTGTACATCATCACCCTATGCCTTATAGTACATTGAATTTCCGCCAAACACATAGGATATAGGATTAGGTGATAACTAATTAATAATTCTACGAATAAAACAATTAAATTAATTAAAGCGAGTAGATATCTGTCAACAAAGGGGCCCTAATAAAAAAAAAATGCCAAATTGCTAACTGTTTGTGGTTGAATATTTCATTATCTTAGTGGAAGCTGTCATAGTTGGGCATGGCGTATGCGTTAAGGAAACTTAGCTTAACGGATTGACTTCATCAAAACTAGGTTTATTTATAGGATGATACGATAAGCTTTAGCCCCCAACAACAACTGCTCTAAAACAAGACAACTTAGCTTGCATTTTGCAACCTGTCTTTAGCCTCTAACCCACCACGTATTCCAATACACCAATCAACAAAATAAAAGTATGTATAACTTTTATCCAAATCAATTATTTCACCCATTAAAGATACCTATATGTCTGTGTGAGGAAATTAATCACTACATCTCAAAATAAAAATACTGAATACACTAAAAAAATATCTTTAACTTTTCGAAATCAGATTTTAAAAAAATAATAAGCTTAAACTAAGAAAGTTAATATATAATTCATTAGAATACTTATAATTATCAAGTCAATTGTTTAATCAATCTGGTCCGCAAAAAGTTATTATGATTTATGAAAACGGTGGTTGCTATGGACATTGTACGTTACGCCAGGTTGTTTCGAGTTTTCAAATGAGTGTATGCATGCAGTGGGCCACCCATCCATATGATTGTGATTGTGATGTATGCGTTCAACCACACTCATCCATATACCCTTTAACTTAACATCACGAACCATTTTGCCTTTTCTGAGATTACTTCAATAATGACCATCTTCCTCAATCATCATCTCATCAACCTAATATCTTACACCCTAATTATGCTCTTCATTACCCTCGTCATTTAGTAATAATCATGTTTTCTCCCAACTAATTAATTAAGGATNAAAATTGTCGAAAACTGATATATACACTTCATCATATATCCCATTAATATTAAATTACATCCTAAAAACTAATAATTTTCCAAAACAATTAGCTAGTAATTATTAGATACTTTACATACCACCTTAAGTAGATAGCTAGCTAGCTAGATGTTTCACAAAACTAGGATTTAGACAACATTAGTATAACAAATGAAAGTGGGTGTTTTTAGGAGGGGAAAAAGCAGATAAAGAAACAAACAAAGCAAACATCAATTATAAATTTCTAAGAAATTAATCTACCTAGATAAAGAATGGGGGAAGAAATATGAAAAAGGGGGGAAAGGGAAAAAAATAATAAAAAAATAAAAAATAAAAAGAGCAAAGCTCATGCATGTAAATTTAACAAATTAATAAACCCCCACTAAAATAAAAGCCCCACAGCTTTAATCGCGTGATCATAAACCTAATGATTTCAACCAAGACCCACATTTTCAATTTTTCATATAATTATTATAAAAAACATTTAAAACAATCCTCTTTTCATATTTTTTAGAAAAAAAAAACATATAATGAGTTTACTTGTCCATTTTTAATGGAGAATGAAAAACTAAAAAATTGAAATAAATACAACCTAATTGTGTGAGAGAATTATTAATGAAACATGCTGATGTTTTTACTAGATTTGATCAATTGCGTGCAGGTATGCAAAGACATACGATGCAACTCGTAACAATTATCATAATTTTAACTTAATATTCATTGGTTATTTTGAATCAACTAATCCATAAATTAATCAAACGAGACTATATCATATAATATAAGATTTTAAATAAAGTGACATACAATTAGCACGATTAGGGATGCTATATAAAACATTTTCATACAGACAGAAGTTAAAAATATATATAAGGGACAAAAGTAAGAAAAATGTAACACAACTAGGGGCAGACCCAAAAAATCGACCATTTGGTGGGGGAGTTTAAATGACGTTAGAAAATAAAATATCAAACACCCATAATAAGGTTCAAATACAAAATGTATCATATATTACAATAGAATAATTAGAGGCGGTGTCAAAAATATAATTGAGTAGGGTGAAAATGTGTGAAGAGGGGATAACTGCCCCTACTGTGGCTCCGCCACTACGCATAACATCTCTTGTATGATTTGTGAGTTATTACTATACACATGAGCAAAGTTTATCCCATGCATATCCTCAAATAATTTATTTTCATTGTAATCCAAAAGAAGATATTTACTAAAAAAAAAGTTAATCTAATAACCATTTTCTTTCATTTATTTTACTCTTTTTTTATTAGAAAAGTTGTAAAGAGATGGTAGGCAGTAAAAAGGGGGGTTTTATGCTAATAATAGAGTTAAACTAATAGAATTATTGTAATGCTAATTAATGAAAAAGCATATATAGCATCTGAAATGAAATGATTATGATCCGTGAAGCTTTAATTTCCACTTAAGAATTGTCAAAAGGTAATTGGACCTACCAGAGAAGAAACACACACATTTTTCACCCATTTTTGCAACCATAATCATTACACCCATATGGGCTAACCATAAAGTCTAACTGGATTCACTTATTTTACTAATTTCTGCACATCCAAGCATCTCATCTCGCTAGTTTTTATAATGTCTGATCTTTCTGGAATATCCTATCCTATGTGCACTGCAGCTGCCTGCTTCCACCATAGTGCTATCCTCAATCCCAAGGATATCCAATTGCTCCCCGCTCTCACAGAAAAGATAAATCAAAAAATGTGTTTCAGTAAGTTAGCAGTTAAAAGTTTACTATACAATGGTCATAATGACCGAATTCAACTCGATCTTAAAATTTTGTGAGAGAGGTAAGTCGCGAAGTGTATTTCAGTGAGTCGGTGATCGAAAACTTACTAAATTGGTGATAGCAAGAGATTCAACTCTACAGTATTACTGCCTTTGGTAGGACCCGAACTCATACCTTACAGCTACTAGCTAGCGCTACTGAAACTTATCTCATTTTTACCTTAGTATCACTGAAATATGTTCGGGAGCATACTTTAGGGCTATCTTGATTCAAGTCTTAGTTGGCAATAAAGTTGAGAAAATTTGAGTTAATTTAACCCACCTAGAGAGATTTAGTCCTAAGATGTGTGAGAATAATTAAGCAACCAAGTTAATCATATTCAACAAGTTTTAGAATGTATGTAAGAAAAGATTAGAGATTTAATTTGTCCAAGTTACATACTTACATGTATTTAATTGGCAAATGATTAAGAGGTTTATTTGAAAATCTATTGATAAATGCTTGGTACATAAAAATGGAGAATAGTTGAGTTTAAAGTTGAGCATGTCAGGATCTCCCCAATCACACATTATCATATTTTCAATGCGATGATTCCAATTGTCAAATCAAACATTTATCATTATACCAAAAGTCACAATTAATAACGAAGACATAATTTTATTTTCTTATTTTTATATAACAACTAACGCCGCACTTTGATGGAAAGATGTTGGGATGTCTGAACTTGACTCTCTCAACCTTCGCCTAATAGAATCTGTACTATATCTTTTAATAAAATAAATAAAATGGTTAAAGATGAATTTTTAAATATATCTAAGGAGGTTAAGGTAATGAATTATAAAATCTTTTATTAACATATTTTGTTTTTTTTTTTAAAGAAAACAAAAAGAGAAAAAAAAATTGTTTCTTGTTAGTTGATCGAAAAGCATTCATAATGTGATAATGATATAAGAAAGGCACGCTTGTGGGATGAGATGGCGGGTCCGTGGCTCTTGACTCATTGGGAAGAGTAGAATGTTACAATTTCCTATTTCTTTTTTTTTTTTTTTTAATTTGATTTAAAAAAATTAGAAATGATTAATGTAATGCAGTTAAATTAAAAATTTAAATTAAAAGTAAGAATATTATTGTAATTATTCAACGATTCAAGTACAGATAACATTCATTATATGAACATTTATTTGTAAGTCGTCTTCCCGTTTGATAATATTATCATTATATTTCTTGATCAAGTCAAGTCGTTTTTGTTATTACCAT
>CM008342.1:36561679-36573256 GCA_002525835.2 Ipomoea batatas | reverse complement strand
TTGCGTTGCACTTTGCGTCCCTAACTTAAGTTTGCAAACTTCGATAAATTATTTATTTAAAAAATTTTAATCGAACTTTTTCAGTAAACTTCGTTAAAAAAAAATGGCATTGAACCGAAAAAGTTCGATTAAAAAATTTTTAAATGAAAATTTACCGAAGTAGTTTTCGTCCCTAACTTAAGTTTGCAAACTTCGGTAAACTTTCGTTTTAAAAAAATTTTAATCGAACTTTTTCAGTAAATTTCGTTAAAAAAATTGGCATTGAACCGGAAAAGTTTGATTAAAAATTTTTTAAACGAGAATTTACCGAAGTAATTTTCGTCCCTAACTAGTTTGCAAACTTCGGTAAATTTTCGTTTTAAAAAATTTTTAATCGAACTTTTTCAGTAAACTTCGTTAAAAAAATTGGCATTGAACCGGAAAAGTTCGATTAAAAATTTTTTAAACGAAACTTTACCGAAGTTTGCACACTTATGTTATGGACAAAAAGTGCAACGCAATGATAACTTAGGGACGAAATTTGCAATTTGAATAACTCGGGGACGAAAAATGCAACGCCAATGAGAACTTAGGGACGAAAAGTGAGTATTACCATAACTTAGGGACGAATTCTACAATTACCCTATAACTTAGGGACGAAAAATGCAATTTTACCTATATATTATATACCCAACAGAAAAATTCCAACTTACAATAAACTCTAAACACAACATGACGGATCAACTACGACACACTATTATTAATAAACTACATTTTTAAAGTAAAAGGAAACAAAAGAGTTCTCTCGGACACTTAACCAAAAAGTATAAAACAATCTCACCTAATTCCCATTATAGTATACTTTAATACGACTTTTAAGTGTTATGGTAGTCGTTGATGCCAATCTACTCGTCTACCATATTCTTACTTCTTCTTTAAAAAAATAAATAAATAAATAAATAAATAAAGATTATGAAGGACTAAATTATTTTATTACCTTTAGAAATATAAGCACGTATATCTAAATTTAAATTTTAAAATTACATAAACATCAATGATGATAAGATTCAAAATGAATAGAAAATATATTAACTAGTGTATGTAATCAGTTTTAATGATAAATTGTGCAATTGTGCTTACTTCCTTAATTACAATTTATGAATTGTTTTTAAAAGTTCTCCTTCTTTTTTCCTCATCGTTAATGATGGTTTCGTCGTGACTGGATCCACCATAAACTGGGTATAAAAATACAAAACATGATAGGGTAGTTTGTTGGTTAGTGTAATTTAAAAATACAGAACATGATAGGGTCGTGACTGCATGATGATTCCAAACCGAGATGGGTTTTTGATATAGGGTAGTTTGTTGGTTAGTGTAATTTTTAAGGTGTTCCTCTCCTATCTTTTTTGTCTCTAGCTTTTTTTTTTTTTTTTTAAGTAATAATTTATACATCATACTTATTTTTTTTTAGGTACAATTATAAATTCTTTTCAATTTTATATTTCTTCTTTAATTTTTACATAATTTATTAATTATTTTTGTTGTCATTATCTCCTAGTTTTACTTTTTCCTAGAAGACACTTGTATACAAAAAGTATTATCACCAAATTTAATTTTATAAATTCATCAATATTTATCAAATAAATTGACATGGAAAATATAAACAACAATAATCATATTAATAATACGTACGAAGTGGTTTCAAGCTTGAATGTTTAATTTAAATGATATATTTTAAATATTGTCAATTGGGTCACATGCGAGGGAGAAAAAGTATAAACTATCTAAAATAGTAGGAAGGGGTCAACAAAAGTTAGGGAGAATCGTACGATGTATGTAGAAAATGTGTCCAAATGTTTGGGAGAACTTGTAAATAATAGATGCAATGGCACTTGGTTAAAATGACCCATGATAAAATATGTACTATAGGCTCGAAGTGGTGTACCTTGTATGCACAACCCCTTCTTTACTTAATATATATACTTTAGAAGGTTAATTCTTTATTTACTTACCTATTGACTATGGCTTGACCGAAATGAAATTGTTACGGAGTGAATGAATGATAGTGTCTCTTTCAAATAGAGCTTTTAGAGTTTTCGATAAGGAAAGAATATTTAAAGAGTTTCATTTAATCATCACCCCGGACACCACCCAGATGCTAACTACCCTTCACATAGTGTAATTCTGGGTACAAGTTTTGGACCTCCTTACGGGTTTGAGACAATAGACAATATAATCATCGAGCAAATAGGCAACTATGTGGGTTCTTTTGTCAGCAGTGATCTCAACAATTTTGGCGGTTCTTGGAAGGGGTATATCCGAACAAGAGTTGCCCTGAATTTGAACAGTCTAGTCAAGAGATGGATGAAGTTAAAGAAGAGAGGTGGTTCTTTTACCTAGATTTATTTCAAGTGTGGACGTCTCAATTTCTTCTGTTACTATTGTGCTCATACGTAGGTCTCTTTGTCAACAAATATAAAGACCTCATTGCTTCCATAGGTCATGCCGCTATTAGACACATTAGATGATCAGCGAACCATATAACACATGCTCTAGCTAAAGCTTTTGACTTTCAGTTTAGTTCAGATGAATGAGATACTTTTCCCTGTGCAGTGCTTGTATTGCAAACTTCCTTATTAATAATAATTCGTTGTTTTGCTTTCAAAAAATTAAAAATCTCTCCCTCTTATAAGAATACTAGTTTTTCTTATGCGCGATGCTCAAAAAAATAGGTGCCCAATATTAATATTTTATATTAAAATTTTAAATTTATTTAGATTTTAGATATTTAAATTATTGTAAATAATAATAATAATAATAATGTAAAATATTTTATAAATTTTATATTTATATTTTAGGAAATAACTAACATATAACTACAATATATAATGTATGTGTAAATATTATTATTATTGAAGAAAATAAGAAAATATATAGTGGATGCATGTGCATGATAACAATAGTGGAAAAGATAACGAAAGTTATAACAGTAAGGGTATGTTTGTCTAATATATTGTAAAGTACAACTTTTATAGCATAATGTACAAAAAAATTTAACGGAAAAAACGGACATAAATAAATGGTATAACTTTCCTTCACACTTATTATATTTTTAGATATAATAACTACCTAGCTAGAGCCTCCACTTCATTCCCTTTTCTTTGTCTCCATCACAATTAATGAAAATTCCGTTAATAACTTACAAAGAAACTTAATTGTGTAGATGTGTTATTACATTTAATATAGTAGTTGGAACCCTTTGACATGGCATAACCAAAACGACTCACAAATTTTTCTTTTTAATATTTTTAAACATTTGCATGTGCAAGTAAGTGGAACATGATTCTCGTACTAAAATGCTATAAGTTCGATTCTTACAAATATTTCTTAGTCGAATATGCTGTACAAAATATTTTTAGTGCGATTATGTTAGTTATAATTTTGAGATGGTAGCAAATGAAAGGGCAATGCCATTGAATTGAAAATTAGAACAAAAACAAAAGAAAGAATTATAATGAAAAAAAGATGTGAAGTATGATAGTGTCAATTAAATGCATGCATTACAGAAATTTGGTGGTGTGAGACCGAAAACAGTTAAACAGAAGCACAAAAATAGGGGTAAATGTTCTTTCAAAAAAAAGAAAAAGAAAAATAGGGGTAAAAGTGGAAGACAGCTAGAGAATAGGGAAGGGAAGTTGATAGGTGTAGAGTTTGGGGTTTGGCCCGTCATTGGTGGCACGACATATCAGTGCCGCCTTGTCTTTACTCCCGCGTTTGGCGCTGATATGTAAAATTCCTCTCTTCGCGAATAGGGCCAAAATGGGTACTGGTTTCGGTGCTTTGTCGTCAAGTCTCCTCAAACATCTATCTATCAATCTTAGTACACGATACATTTGGGGACTTATATTAGCCTAGCTTCACCATATGACATATCATCATCATCCACCGCAACCAAATTCGTGTCACAACTGCATTATGTATCTTTATCCTTTAAGGATTCTATGTTGTATATCAACATTTGTATGACATGGGTTGAGGAGAGAGACAACTTAGTATTTTTATTTTTAAACACCCATCGGAATTTAATTCTGTGACTACTCACTTGAAATAGTAACAGATGTATTATCACACTACATAATAGTTGGCAGCTTAGTATTTATTTATTTTGAGTACTATTGACTCTGTTACAATGTAATATCTGTTCGTAACTACTTTTCCAACCTACTGAAGCACAAAGAGTGGCTCGAACCCACTCCCATAATCCATGTGGGAGTGTAAACCAGGACATCGAGTGTCACTAGACCACAAGGTCTTTGGCCTTAATATTTAGTATTTAGTATTTGTTTATTAGAAAACATTAACTTAATTTCTAAGACAATTTAGTATTTTACAATTGTTAAAAAATGCTCATAAACGATATAATAAACAATAGTTTGATAGACTTTTTTAATGAAAAATATTTTTTTCTTCTATAGTATCTTTATTATGTCATTTATGAGTATTTGTTTAGGTAGGAATAAAATATTAAAATTGTGAAATTATCAAATTGTTCTAAAAATTAAGTCAATTTGATTTTAAAAAATTGTACTCCGTAATAAAGAACCAAAATGTGGCAATATTAGTAAAATATAGGGCGTGGTCAAATTAAAAATAGTGAACTAAATGTGTCAATGTTAGAATAGTTGTGCACTAAAAGTGGAATTATATCTAAATAAAATAACAATTTTACTTCCAATTTATAAAAATGTAAATTTTTGTTTAACATTGACAAAATTGTATATTTGGCCCTGAGTTATACTACACATTTATAGACGAGTTAATTCCATTTTTGGTCCTAGATTTATAGGTGATATTCCACTTTTAGTCCTTTTTTTCAAAACATCCACTTTTGGTCCTAGTATTATTGTGGCATTACCATTTTTGGTCCTCCATCAAGAAAATCATTGAAATGCCGTTAAATACAATGGCATTTTGATCTTTTTTATACAAAGTAGGTTGACCCGTTATATTTTTATGTTTATTTTTTGAAACAAAATCAAAATTGAAGACTGAAATGCTCTTGTATTTGACGAAATTTAAACTATTTTGTTGATGGAGGACCAAAAATGGTCATGCCACAAAAATACTAGGATCAAAAGTGGATGTTTTGAAAAAACAGGACTAAAAGTGGAATGTCGCCTATAAATCTAGGATCAAAAATGGAATTAACTCTTTATAGACTCAGTTCCTCAGTTATTGTCATGTTTAATTTTGATTTCTCAATTACTCTTAAAGTGGCGATTTTGATTCTTTTTGTTAACAATTTGATGCTAAGGGCCTTGTGGTCCAGTGGCATCAAACCCTTCCCTGTATACGGGAGGTGGTGGGTTCGAGCCTCAGTGGAGGCGTTGCAACAGATACTACACTGTAATAGAGTTGTAGCATTCAAAAAAAAAAAACAATTTGTTACATTTGGAAGAAAAATCGAGGGAGAAGCTTAACGGACATGGATAAACATAAAAACATTCACAGTGTTCCAATAAATTTATTTGACAAGTTTTGAGCAGTAACATTATGATAATTGATAAATAAAGGTAGAATTTTTATAAAAATTTAACAATTCGAATTTCTGAAACACAAGAAATATCAATCTATATAATGAGAAAAGAAAGAAAAAAAATCAAATTTTCATCTTTATCACTATCATAATATATTAATGAAATAGACAAATTAACATTTCAAGAATAAGGTACGAAAAAGTAAACATAATAATAAATGAGGAATTGAGTCTATATCAATATTTAATTTAAAGACCAAATATTTGTTTTTTTGAACCTTTTTTTTTTTAATTATAATAACAGGTCAAGACATGTCTTTTCAATAAAAAGATTTTTTTTGGCATGGACAACTCAGTTGGTCATATCAAAGATCAAGCCTCACTAGCTGTGACTCTGTATTCAGCTGAGTTATCATGATTTACGCTAAGGTGTAAGAGTCATTGGGGTTGGGAATTCAACCTGGTTAGAAGAAATAAAATAGATTATTTTTTTTAATTAAGTTATAAAATTGTGATGTATACTTATTCACTGTGGAAAAAAAATGGCTCCAAGAAAAGACAAAAAAAGGGGGAGACTACTCCGCCTTCAGAAGTAGAAAATGAAGCAACATGACAAATAGTAGCAGAAATGCATTCCATATAAGGGACTGAGAATCACCCCTTTTCTCATACTACCTCTCTTCTTCATCTTCTTCTTCTTCCTTGCTAATTAACACCTAAACCCCAACACAGTAAGCCAGAACACAATTTCACAACTGGAAATGGATGTTCAACCCACAGCTCTTCTCAATTGGGCACTTCTCTGCCAAGGAAAGGTTAGCACCTCTTCTTCTTCTTCTTCTTCTTCTTCAATTCCACTGCCTGGAGTCTTGTTTTTTTTTTTTTAGCCATTATTCAACTTAAAACTGAACTACCCATTGTAATTTGAGCTAGGCTGTTTAATGGGCACACATTTTCTTGGAATATTTTGAAGAAAAGTTTCTGACTTTATTGTTGAAACAGAGCATGGATGAGCTGCGGCAGTGGCTGCTAGTGACGACTATGGAGCTGGAGAAAACAAGGATGAAAGCTCAAGAGGAGCTGGAAATGAGAGAGAATCAGATTTTTCAGCTCAAAGATATGCTGAGCAGAGCGATGAAGGAGAAAATTGATGCAGAGGAGAAGTGTAAAAGGTTGCTGCTTGAGAGGCTTCTGTTGCAGCCGCCGCCGCCGCCTGCGGCGGCGCCGGCGGCTCCAATGTCTGGGATTTCGAGTATTGAAGATGAGCCGAGAATTAGGGGAGTGGATCACTCCAATAATAATGGGTTCTCCTCCTCGGATTCCGACGAGAGCATTGTTTCGTCGCCGGCGCCGGCGCCGGCGACTCAAGATTTGCCGATTGTGATAGATAAGCCCTTGCCGGAAAAGGGGAAGTTTTTACAGGCGGTGATGAAAGCAGGGCCGCTTCTTCAGACCCTTTTATTGGCTGGCCCTCTCCCCCAGTGGCGCCACCCTCCTCCGCCCATGGACTCTTACCAGATTCCGCCGCCGCCCGTCGCCATCCCATCTCCGGCGCCGGCGACTAACTGTCTCCCTCCTCAAGATTCCCTTCTGAGCATCACTGCTTACAACAGCATCTCTAACTGTGGCAGGATAAACAGGAAAAGGGGTTTCTTTGATGATTCTGATTCTTCCATGGAAGCCAAGTACCAAAGGGTTGTCCTTTGACTCTCACTTTTCCCCCAATATCATCTTGTCAGAGTAGTAGTCCTATCCTATCCTATCCTTTTCCAGATTGCATTTTACCAAGAAAACTGATCTCATCTGATCTAGAAGCATTTTGTACAGAATCTTGAGAGCTTGATTTTAGCCCCCAAAAAAAAACCCTAATTTGACTAAGTGAAAAACAAGAAACATGAGAAAGAGAGAGAACTGTGCTCTGATCTGGGCATTTTCTTTTGGTTTTTGCCAATATTGCTAGTGGTATTATTGATTGTGGCCTTGTTTGTCTCTTTTCTTCTAGCTTGTTTACTAAAACCTTAATTTAGTGTTTGATTTCTCCAATATTAATTCTGATTGTAATTTCGCTGTCTTTCATGATATGTCGGCAAATGAAGTGTTCTAACATTACTAGTACTGTGTTTAGTCTTTTGTAGTACTCAACCAAACATCATTTATAAAAAAAGAAACAAACAGGAAATGAAGTATATTTGGAGGTTTGGGAGTGTTGTTAAAATGTAAGAATATGAAAAAAGAGACAAAAGGGTTAGAGAGGTTTCCTTTTCTGGATGGGTTCCACAAATCAAAATGAGGATCTACACTAACGTGATCATGTGAGGATTAATGGTTGTGTTTTAGGTGGATTTGATGTTTACTGCTTTTTGTTACACTTAATTTAAACACAAACGTCTTGTCTTGTATAACGGGAAAATTCATTTTAATTTTTTTTAATTATAAAAGATGAAAATTTTTGGCTCTAAAACCTCACATCGATCTCGATCATACAGGAATTGTGAAAGAATTAAATATCAGTCGTTTATTTTAATTTCTTGTTGATTTAGTATTTCTATAGTTGCTGAAATGCACTGTTTACAACTTTCTTGTAGCTTGTCAAATCGTTGTTACCCTCTCTCTCTCTCTCTCTTTTTCCCCTCTTTTCTTTTCTTTATTATTATTATTATTTTGAAAGCTTATTATTATTATTTATTTATTTCACTTTTGCATGACGAAAATGATTTCTCCTCAAAAAGCAAAGCAATCATGGATAAAGGGTTAATTTTGGGCTAAAGCCACCGTTTGCCGCCATCATTATATATATATATATATATATATAATACTGGTTAAATGATGATGGTGTGCTAAGGTGCAAATGTGAGGTGAAATGAGAGCCATTGATCTCAAGTTCAAATTATAAACGATATATAGTTACTAGTCAATATTTTGAATTTCTTCCTACTTACAACTAGTAACTCCCAAGTCCTAAGCAGGATTTGCAATGATGGAAATGATATATAGTATTCATAGTGATGCAATAATAATGGGGAAGATATTTCAAGTGTTAGCATATGTATGTTAATGTTTGACGAAAGAGGAGCAGAAACCGCGTGTGCTTTATTGTATTTTTTCTACGTTTTCTTCCCCACAGTGCACTCCAATCTGTATTTGTGGACTTACACGAAAATGACAAGGAATATTAGGCCTCCCATCCGGCCCCGAATTACAACCTTAATTTGTGCTTAGTGGGCTTAATCTATCATCATATTGCAAACTATTAAAAAACACACGTTTTTTTCTAATCAAAATTATAATATTTAATAACGTACCACATGCATGTGTGTTTCTAAATTCTAATAATAATAAGATAAAAATAGAACATTCATTGATAATAACAATTCATCAATATGAACTTCTTCTTCTTTTATTACTATAAAGGAACAAGTTTTTACCACTAAATTACAATACAACTTTTCAACAACATGGTATACTTACCGACATGATATACCAAAAGATCCTTAGAGGTCAATAACGTTTTCTTTTATTTTATTTATATTGTTAAGAAAATGTTAGTTTCTGGACAATCGACATCTATCCACTTAGAGGGTACAAGGAGGATCAGTTCTTACAAAACAAAATAAAAGAAATGAAGTATAAGGAAAAGTTTGCCAAAGAAGGAAAATACAAATTCTAGAACATATATATAATCATTGTTCCTGGTTTGAATGATGGGGAACAATGGCCTTCGACCTAACAAACGCGTACACAATTTATATGTCATCATAATAATAAAGTACGCATTGGATTAAAATGTTGGTTTTCACCATCACCCAACCATCCTTACATCCTTCAAATATATATAATACAATTTATTTCTTTCAACCAAATCATAAACTATGTTTCACACAACACATCCTTAATATGCACATACAAATTTTGAATCCCCAATCGCACATAGCACGTACACCCAACACATACTTAACATTCACACGCAAATTTTGATTTTTGAACGCACAATTAATCTGATCTATAGATCTATTTTTTATGCACTAGAATAGTTTTCGATCATAAAATCACAAGAGGGTGGTTCTTATAAAAACATCACCCTTTATATATATCTCTTCTAATCGTCACTCAGCTTGGCAGCTCGCTGCCATATTATATTTTAATTTGTTTACTGTTATTCAAAATATTCATAATGCCCACGTCATTATCGTCGGATTAGCCCTTTTTAAACAATAGTTTGCAAGTTGAACGTAAACAAATTAATTAATTAAGGCACACTGTATCTTGATCATCATTGAGCAGCTCCGCTCCACTTCATTACCATCGTTATTATATAGTGGACCATGGTTCAAAACAGCGTTATGTATGTAATGCGTATATACCTAATTTTTTTTTTTAGTGATATTGTCAAATGAAATTAAACAGAGAAGCTAAGGGCTGGCGAAAAAACAGAAAATAATAAAATGGAGATTATTGTAATTGGAAGAAGTGAAGTGATAATAATGAGATGAATAATGGGCAGTGCAAAAGCCAAAAGGAAGTTCACATGCAAACAGTACGTACACTTGGTTTAATTTGTAGGTAGAAATGAAATGCATGGATATGATGTTGTGAGATGATATGATATGGGAATGAATCCTCAGCTCAATGATAATAAAGGGCGTGTAAACATAATTGGGTGTTACTACTAATCATAGAATTATACTATACATGCAATTAATACATTTATGATATGATATGATGCAGCTGCTATGGGCCTATGGAGTTTACCTATCATCATTAACTACATGTGACGATCAAAGGTAAAAAGTAGAAGCTAAGATCGATGAGAGTAAAGTGAATTTTGAAGCTAGCTATATCAATGGCTACACTAGCTAGCTAGCCAGGCCAGAAGGTAAATCATATATATATTACTACTTCTCTAACGTACGTAGAAGTGTGACAAGTCCATTAATTATTTTCTTAGTTGGGGCATATGTTCATTATTTTGGTAATTGACAGAAGATGGAGTTTGGCTTAGTAGGTGAATTGGATCCTATGATTACGTACCATTCATTTTGCTTGCTTTTGGAGTCAACGTAACACAAATAAGCTACCTATCATCCATCATATCTATGCTAATATGCTATGCTATGCTATGCAGGGATGAAATGAAAAGCGACCAACCATTTCCACTGCAATTCAGAAACGTCAAATAACAATAATAGTTATATTGTGATCCATAACCCACATTCTAAGATAAATCACTAATGCATAAGTTTATTTTTGGTATACTATAAACTAAGAATACATTACTACACTTTACTAAAAATGGACACGTAATATACTAAAGATAGGCCTATATCAATGATCCATATCGCATGGTCTACAGTATAATGTGCCTGCCAAGTAACAGTACGCCAACTCACTTGATCACTACTACTTCAACATATTGAAATTTTTTTTAAACAATTCCTAATTCTAAGATCAATATTGAAGCTGAAAAATACTGATCCGAGGTGTGTCTTACTTTACAGTTTACATGAAACAATCTTGCGATCCTTCCAAGTTACAGAGCAGTAAAATGAAGCATCCTGGTACAAGCCCATAAGGCCATAAGTGAAAACAGAAAGCTTCTTTACACTCCAATGCCCAGCCATCTACAGCTGCCAGAAACCTTCTTTAAAGATGTAGAGAAATCGCAACCACATCTCGATTTCTTTATTCACTCTTCATCTACATCCTGATTATTTTGTTGAGTGTGTTTCTGAGCAGAATACATATCTGCAACCTGAAAAAAAAAAAAAAAAAAAAAAAATTGGCGTTCAGAGACAGGCACTAATAAAAACTAGCATGCAGCATATTGGAATAATTCAAGTGATGATTTTTCACCATCTCTGCTGTTGAGGCCTGTTCTGGAGTCTTGTCTTCTCGAATACGAATCAAGCGAGGAAATCGCAGAGAAATTCCCTTTGCAACAACAAATAAATATGAACATTAATTTCAACATCCTTGCAATTAGAACCAAACTCTTCAACTCAAGACGTTAACACTTGTAGGGATAGAGCATAACATGTTAAGAGTAGCCATAATATACATATATA
>CM008342.1:36541273-36559340 GCA_002525835.2 Ipomoea batatas | reverse complement strand
AAAAATTGTATTTTTGATTAGTATTATATTTGAGCATATAAGTGTGAGATTTGCACATAAAAGTATGACAGCTACATTGTGTTTTGACCCGACCCGACCCGTCTCACGAATAAGGATCCGTGAGACGGTCTCACACAAGTGTGACCCTAATAACATTATATTAGTATAAAGATTCAAAAGTCTTTATTACTTACTACTTTTTCCTTCTCAAGTAATGAGAAATTGAAAACATTAAAAGGACCCCATGAAATTTCAATTCCTCAAATTTTAGGAATTGAAACTCCAAGTAAGTAATGAGAAATTACTCATTTATTGTTGTTATATCCGTTGTGAAAATTACGAGTGTACTCGAACTTCCTCACAATGCAGTGAACATAAACCCTACTACCACTGAACATATATAAAATATTTATTCCTATTTTTCAGTTTTCAATAAATGGAGCTCACAAGTCTGGAATGATGTATGCGCATTACGCATATACACAGTGATTTTTGTATTGTTCTCTTATCCAGAAAGTGTGGTGATATCATTCTCTGGGCAGTTTGAATATGTTGGAGCTTTAAATTAGAAAGCAACGTAAGGAGGGGATGGAAGACAAAGAAGGAATGAGAATTTAATAATAAGAAGAAGAAATAAAGGAATGGAATGCCCTACTGATTATGGAAGGAACATGGAGGCTGGAGCTAGCTAGCACATATGAATGTTCAGTGCATTAATGCTTGTATAGTAGACACCCCACCCATGCATGATGCATCCTTTTCATTTGGCAGGTAGCTACTTAGGATTACACGACAATTTCACCTAAAGAGAACATTCAAATAGTGGTGCCATACTTAATTATCACACAATTGTAAGTACTTTAATTTAAATATGGTTGTGGTTAAGTGAAAGGAATTCACTTATCCTTAACTTAAATGTCAAGAATCAATCATTCGTTTTAGGTATGAAACAACCTTAAATCTCCCCAGCCAAATGTTCCACCCTTAAATGTGTATACAATTCAGTGAGAAGATTATTAGTCATTACTGTGTTCGACAGTGAAAACTTTGGGTTATACCAAGAAAAATAAAAATTACAACCCAAACCCTCCAATCCCATTCACTTGGACCACATGCCATTTGTTTTATTATTAACTTTTTTATGCCATATGTTTTATTATTAACTTTTTAAAAATTGATCAACTAATTGATTTGTATTTTTATAACTTATAGTAATGAGTTAGCTTAGTATGTAATATATGTTGAAAATTTTAACTAAAATGACATTAAAAATCTGTCAATTATTTAACAATCGGAAAAAAATATCAAGATTTGATAAAATATTATGAGATAGTGTACGTGTATCAATCATCTTTTTTGACTAATTGATGGCTATAGTTGTTATTCTTTCGAAATTGGCAAGCTAAGCGATATATGGCTATTTTCATTAGCTTTGAACATTTGGAGCAACAAATTAAAGAAAGAAACATTTGACAAAAAGAAAAAGGCTTGTAAAGATTGATGATAGTCGACAGCTCACTGGAGTTGAGAAAGTTGAGAGGGGATGGAGGAAAAGGGACCATGAAAAAGATGGTTACGCTGTTGCTTAAGCAAGTAAAAGCAGTGTGTAAAGTTTGTCCACTCTTCCACACTCCAACAACAATTAATACTAATTCATTTTATGATTTAGTATTTAATATTTTGTATTTACTTATCTTATTTGTTTCAATTTACTTTTAATTCAAAATTTATTTTATTTATTTATTTAAATTTATTTTTATTTAAATATAAATTTAAAATTATAATTATACGAAAATTAATAAAGTAATACATGTGAAGGAGTACGTTGTGCCTATAAGCTAAGGAGAAAATGAGAAAATGATTGAGAGAAAGTAAAATAATAAATTAAATGACATTGTGGAAGAGTGAAAAATACAAAATAGATAAAGAAAATAAGAGAAGAGATTAAATGACAATGGGGAAAAATTGGTCATACAAAATGGGGAGAAGAGATTGAGATACCCTTATAGTAAGGTGTCTTCAACCCGAGAGATTTAGAACATCGATCCTCATTAATAGTTTTTCGTTGACTTTTTTATTTTTTATTTTTTAAATGTGAATGAGATTGAAAGAGAGAAAGAAAACCAACACATATGCATATATGGGACTTTGTCTCAAATAAATAAATAAATAAACGCGCACACATAACTCATTCACGCGTGGGCGTGACGGAACATGTCTAGCAAGTAGGTGCATTACATATTTACATGCACCCACTAGGCATGTGAAAAAGATTTTTTTTTTTTTTTTTGGTTTCTTTTTATGGGTTTTTTTTTTCTCCTCTTACTAACTCTGCACCAACGTACTGTTAGCTATTATAAATTTGAGCGTAACACACTAACACCTGCTATGCATAGCTTTTTAGTTTTTTTTTTTTAAATATTATTTTATAATATTAACGTGTGAAGAAGAAAACTCATGTATATAATGAGAAAAGATTGGAGACACCCTTGCATGATTGTATTGAATACAATTTGATGCCTATATATATTAGTCCATATCATAAAAATTTTCTAATAAAATTAATATGATTATACACCATTTTTGGTTGATTACTAATTACAAACAATTAAATTAAATGATGTCATTATTTACAAAATTTGTTTATATGTGACGTTACACATGTTGAAAAATGAAAGCACATGCCACTAATTATGTGGTATGATTAATTAATTATGGTGTTAAAGTCAAAGCCACTAATATGGTATGGTGTTAGTAGGATCAAACGTGATTCAATTTGCAAGTTCTAGTTTAGTAAAATCTACTCTATATATTGTCATAAATAGCCTCGTAAGACATGAATAAATGTGGGAATAATGTTCTTTGTCATTTGTCTTTTGAATTGTTCAGCACTTCAGCGTGGCTTAGACGCAACGCAAGCCGCTTTAGTGTATAACATTATGTGAAGAATTGAGAAATTTTTCACATTGTTAGCATAAACGAGTTATTGTATAATTTGTACCACTAACTATATTGATTCTTAACTTTCAAAACTTACATAATCGATCAACGAGTATTAATTATTTAGCACAAATAATATTTATGGTTAAATCGCTGTCAAATTTTCACCATAACAAAAACTTAATCATCCCGAAAATGTTGGTTTCCATGGTTTTAGAGGACATAACAAAAAAAAAAGGAAGAAAAGTTGTGCGGTTAACTCGCACTATGAGGTTCTCAAGTAGCGCATAATCGCATATAAAGGTTTTTTTTTTTCCATCTCCCTCTCTTATTGTTGAGTGTTGACCACCAAAAACTCTTTACAAAAATTCAACTTGGGAAGCTCAATATTTAACCAACGAGTTAGATTTTTAGTCTTATTGATCAAAGATTCGACTCACCTTACAAATTGAGACTCGTTAAACGATCTCAACAGAATTTTTGGCATAACATGAGTACTTAACTAATCGCAGTTGTTTTACTATATGGACTCTCAAATTTTACTTCTTGATGTAACGGATATAAACTATTTTTTTTCATGTGAATCTTAAATAGTAATACAAGTGTATACATCAAAATTTTGTGTATGAAAGTAAAAGTTACGGGTAGAAAAAATAATAATAGTACAATAATATTTTCCTTTTTATGTTGTACATGAGTAATTATTTGTACCATTTAAAAATGAAACCAGTACTGCACTGTTTTATCTTCTGCATTTTCATTAAAGGACCGGTGATGGCGATGGGGGTAGGGAGTTTGAAAGAGGAATATGGAGGAGACAAAAGAAAGAAGGAAACACAAGTGAGAGTAGAGTAGAGTAGGGAGTGAGGTGAATTCAAATCACTCTGCACAAACTTAAAACCCCATCGAATCAGCCAAAAGAAAGCACAGCAGCAAATCCGGTAAAAGCCATTCCAAAAAAGCTCGCCGCCTGTAAAGAAAACCCCTCTCCAAATCTCATTATTCACTTTCCTTCATCATCATCTTCTTCTTCTTCTCGCTTCGCAGCTAATTGCTGCGATCCCCACCGTTTTTTTTTTTTTTTTTTTTTGAGTTATATGCATTATTATATTGAATGTGGGTGTTCCATGTTTACCCATCAGGTTTGTCTCTCTGTGTGTACTGGTTTTTTGTGTGTATGGTTATCAATACACATCGAACAGGTTGTCCACTTGTCCCAGTAGGCCAGGCGGTTTCCTTGTTTTCGTTATTAGAATCTTCTGTCGTGAAATTGCAATGATTTTTTTTCTTGAATTTAACCCATTTGCGGAAATCTTTGTCTGTCACTCGTATTTTTGAAAGTTTTTGGGAGGACGCTTAAAAAGTTCAAGTTTTTATGCAGACCCAGAAGAGGAAAGAGCGGAAAACTTTGGCTTCTTCATGGACTGATGATCTTTTGCGACTATACTTTGATTTTGTGGCGATTCTAGCTCAATCCTAGATCTATTGTATCCTCACAATCAATGATTTGGAAGTCGTATGAATTGATTGTTTAAGAGCTTTCTGTGAAGATCGGAGTTAGGGTTTGGAATGGAGGGGCGGATGAAAAAGTACCGTCCTTTGAGCCCGGAGAGAGCCAAAGTTTGGACGGAGAAATCTCCAAAATATCGGCAGAAACAGCAGCCCAGGAAGGAGCAGCAAAGTAGCAGTAGTAGTAGTAATAACAGAGTTGCTGTGGTGTATTATCTATGTAGAAATCGGCAGCTTGAGCATCCCCATTTCATTGAAGTCCCTCTTTCTTCCTCGGAGGGCCTCTACTTGAGAGGTATACTTTCTTTGTGGCCGCTAATTCTTTCTAATTTTGAAATACTGAAATTTGTGTTTTTTTCTGAAGATGTAATTGAGAGGCTTAATGTTTTGAGGGGCAGAGGCATGGCTTCAATGTACTCTTGGTCTTGCAAGAGGTAAAGTAGTCCAAGTGTTTGTTTTTTTGTTTGTGTGAATTTCAGCTTTTGATTTCAAAGGGTTTTGTTTAGGCCTTAGTTTTTCATTGATTTTGGGTTCACAGGAGCTATAAGAATGGGTTTGTTTGGCATGATCTTTCTGAAGATGATCTGATTCTTCCTGCTCATGGTAATGAATATGTTCTCAAGGGTTCAGAACTCTTGGAAGAATCTAATTTAGGTATGCTGTTATACCTTACACTTTTGATTATGGAAAGCATCGAGTTCTTGCTACTAATGAATCCAATTCCTAATTCCTTAGCTACTAGGAAATAACTGTTTATTTGCTTAATCTTTCTAGTAAAGTAAGTCATTGAGTGTCTTGAATTCTGGCATGATAAATTGGTAATGTGAGCTTTCATTTTTCCTTTCAGGGAACTTCAGCCCTGGAAGAAATGTTAGATTTCAAAATCCAAAACTGCTACCCGAACCGCCATCTGCTAGAAGCCAAGACGATTCTTCCTCATCTTCCAGCATGAACGGGAGAGGAACAAAACCTTCTCAGGATGATGAACTTTCTCCCCCCGTTGAACGTCCCAATTCATCTGCTGTGTCCCCCGAGTCTAGTGCTGGGAAAAATTTCTCGTGGAATGGTTCGTTAAGCTTGGCAGAGTACAAGGTGTTCAAGAACGATGGCTCTGCTGATGCTTCCACGCAGACAGAAGAAAATCCAAGCCGAAATAATAGTGTTCGGGAGACCTGCACCAGAGGCGTTTCAACAGATGATGGATCTCCCGAGCCTGAAAGTAATAGGGCAAATGACAACCAGCACGTTTTACAGATAAAAGAATCGTCTGAGATTTGCAAAGAGGCAGTTTCACCACCTCCGTCTACATCTAGTGTATCATCAGGTGGCAGAACTGATACCTTGGAGTCTCTCATTAGATCCGATATCAGTAAGCTCAACAGCTTTAGAATTCTCGAAGAGGAGGAATTCCGAGTGCCCACAACAAAACTTAAGCCTTCAAACATGCTAATGCAATTAATCTCCTGTGGATCCATTTCGGTGAAGGATCACAGTTTCGGTCTTATCCCAATGTACAAGCCGAGATTTTCGCACTCAAAATTTCCATCCCCACTATTCTCAACCTCATTAACCTTGGGAGAACTTGATTGCCTGACCGAAAATCCTAGACTAATGGGTCTGAGGTTAGAAGATAAGGAGTATTTCAGCGGGAGTTTGATCGAGACAAATGTGCCCAAAGGAGTAGCTGTTCTTAAAAGGTCATCATCATTTAATGCTGACAGGTTAGTAAGATATTATCTATTCATTTTACTTGGTGATGGATATAATTTGGTTTGCAATTCACATTTAATTCTGAATAATAAATATGTTGAGATGCAGGACTAATAAGCAGATTGATCCAGTCGAGGACAAAGAGGAGGATGTAAGCTCGACAGGCTCAAAGTGCATCCCCCGAGCAATCAAGGCGTCGTTGAGTAAGCATCCAAGAAGTGAATCAATGAGATCTCCAATTTCCGAGGGTCCAAGAATCTCATCTGAAGGAGCGGAGAACCCACAGGCCATCACATTTGACACACCAACAGGAGGAAGCAGGAGAATAACGGAGCCTACCTCGGGAAAGAAACAGTCAAAGAGAGCCGAATCTTTCAGGGAGGAGGGGAACGCGATCAAAATTATTGAAGAAAGTTAAGTTTCAAATCTGTGTGATTTAAAATACTAGGCACGTACAATGTAAACAATGCGCATTTCCCTTATTCATGTTGGTCGAGAACTTGAGATTGTTTTTCATTTCTTACCAACAGGCTTGCTTCAGGAGCTCGGGTTATAATACAGTCAAAAGGATCCCCCGACAAGGAACTTTGAACAATTTTGAAGGCCTTTGGGCAGCACCGGTTTTGGTTATTCTGGCGGGGAATCAGCAAACTACACTCATTTGCAACTGAATCACCATTACTTCATTGTAAATCTCAACTTGAAGCAGATTGAGTATCTGTTGATGGTGAACACTTGGAATGCCTTAGTGGTAAAATCCTTAGGTTTTGCACTTCACTTCTGTAATATTATAGGCACCACAATCAATGTTAATGATTCCAGACTCTCCCTCCCTGCAAGATTTAGGTAGCCAAAATGGTTGTTGAATTGGTACTTTTATTTACTTAATTATATTGTGATGATTCACATCATATTTCAGAGCACTGTTCTTTTAACTTTGGGCAGCCATTAATAATTATTTCTTGAACAATTCTCCCCAGTGTACCTTTGAGGGTTATCAACATAAATGATGCATGGGTTGACTGAATTATTGGCTTTTTTAGGGTTAAATAATTACTCCCAACAAGATCTTGATTCTCTTGGCCTGTCCAAATAATTAAAAAAAATGACCCAATTCTTTAATATGCACAGAAATACCAAAGTTTTGTTTGTTTTTTAGGCAAAATAATATACTAATCTTCCAAGGTTGGCAGACATGTCGGGCGCTTGGAATTTCAAAGGAAATATAATAAAAAAAGAGAAGTGTGAATGAAGACACAACACAGAACACGACATTCACCAAGGAAAAGCAGGCATGGGATGCCTCTCTTTTTCTTAAAATACATTTGGTTTCGTGGTTACGATAGACTGATTTTAAACTCTCAGAACCCTTGCTCAAGGACACTGGAGGAGATAATTACAAGTCTTCCAATTAGTCTTCAGTTTTTACACTAAAGATCAATTTTTTGAGTTTTGAGAATGGAGCACCCCTAAATTTCCAGGCCAGCTGTCCCACCCAATAGAGGTGCCTACAATCCAACGAGGAATTAGTTACTCTGTCTGACGGTGAAAACTCTGGGTTACACAAAAAAAAAAATTGACTCCTGTCTTCAGTGAAAATCGAACTCTTATCCTATCGTTATTGAGTTAAGTCTCGTGAAACTCTTCGTGAATCTTTTGACTTGCTGGAGACAGCTTTGACCACAAGTGATAGTTGTAAAGTCAAATTAAACTTTAGTGCCCCCATTGTACTGAGGCCAAGAAACAAAATACATACAGAAATCAAGAATCAAATAAATGTGGTGGCGACCCCTCTGCACCACTACCCACACACCATTTGCCTGAGCCATGACAGCTTTTGAATTCCCAGTATTTCTTCAGCTGTCCCCAGAGCGCCAGAATCACACTGAGTTGACCTCCAAAAAAGTGTACAAAATAGCCACAACTCAGTTCTCCCGCCACTCTCTTGTTACAATCAAGAAGTCATACTCTCCGAGGGTGAAATTGTGAAAAAGTGAATTTTTTATGATGTCTAGTTTAGTGTTCATGTCACACTAATAATCATAATAAAGTATATTACAAAAAAAAAAGAGCATAATATTGCGTGATTGTATGTAATTAAATATTTACCGTATCTAGATAGATTGAAGCCAAAGGCTTTGTGGTCAAGCGACATAGCTGTGACCCTCCCAAGTGAGAGGTCAGATTGAGAAAGTATGTATGAACAAATACTACATTGTAACAGGGTCAATAATATTCAAAAAAAAAAAGGATAGATTGAAATCGGATTATAATGTAAATTTAAATCTAATCAATTAACTAATATAATCGGATTATATGGGATGAGTTATTGTGAACTCATACCTTCTTTATTGTCTGTCACTTTACTTTCTCTTTCTTTCACAACAATAAAAAAAATTCCAACGGAAGTTGACCTTACAATCAAAATCTCTCCTAAAACTGTAACTGGTTGATCATTTGCAATTAGAATCTCCACCAAAATTGTAAGTGGTTGATGATTTGCAATTAAAATCTGTCCTATGACTAAAGCAAGAAAAGAAGACAACCAAATTATGAATTTATGATCCATTAAAGTTGGAATGAAGCAGGCAACCAAAGAAGCTAAGCGACAAAGGATTTGTAATCCGATTGGGGAATCCTGGGACCAAAGAAGGGGTGATAGATGAAGCAAGAGCGAGAGATTAATGATAAAATGTTGGATTTGAGTTCAAATTAAAGTAGAGACAAAGACATGGGTGGGGTATAAAGTTGCCTCTCACGTGGACAACAACAAACACTGTATTCTTCAAAAGAAAGCGCAGTAATGAATGTAAAGAAGCTAAGCTAGTAAGTCTCTGTCTGTTGTTGAGTGTCCGAGTGGTTAGGAGTTTAGGAATTAGGAGTGGAACATACTACAATCACGACAGTATACCATTTTTACTGTATTTGGCGCATCTGATTTTTTATTTATTTATTTTTTTTATTTATCATAATTTGGTAGCAATTCCACTTTTGTTTCTTTGACCCCTTTGTTGGGCCGCACCGCACCGCACTTGTTTAGCTTTTTCTGTGCAATAAAATTTCAAAGCAAATGAGAATGGGTTGGGCTACTAAGAGAATGGCGACCCGGATTGCCTAACCAAAATCATTTTAGAAACTCCATTTTAAAAGGTTGGAGGACTAAATGTGATCAGGTTTTAAAAGTCGTAGGACCAAATGCGGAAAATTAATAGTTGGAGACCAAATATATAATAATGGTCCAATAGTTGTGAGACCGAAAGTGTAAAAAAAAAACTCACATTATACACTTATACTATGTTTAGCTCTCAAAAAAAGAAAAAAGAAAAAAAGAAGTCAAATAAACTATCAAACTTTTGTTGTTCATGCAATTGGATTATCAAATAAAAGAATGCAATTAGTAGTATTTGCAGGTAAACAAGTTTCCGATAAACTTTTGTTATGTCATGCAACTTGAAAAACAAACTTGCAGGTAAACAAGTTTCCGATACACTTACATTATGTATTGTATATTTAAGGGTTGAAGATTTATGTATAAAAACGCAATAATACTCACAAACAATTTAATCTATTTTACAGGTAAAGATCATGAGACGCTCTCATATGAATTTTTGCCATTACATTAACAACTAAATTTGAAAACATTTTCAACTAATGAAAACACTCCTATTTTCCAAGGAATTGAAATAGTGTCAGGATTTTCTAGTCCTTGGCCCGTTTTATTACTACGTTGAAAGTAAATATTGACTTTGATTCCAGTATTATTTATTTTTTGAACAAAAGTTGATTACATTTTCATATGTTTTTTTTCTAAATAATTAAACCAATCACTACTTAAGGAGTTGAGGGTGTATTAAAACTCAATTAGTGTGTATTAAACATCATGTTTTGTTTTCAAAAAAAAAATAAAATCATGTTTTGTACCACATTGGATATCAACTCACATATTCATTATCTTCTTCCAAAAAGAAAAAAAAAAAATTCAAAAAAGATCTGGCAGCTATGGCTACCATGGTTTCTGATTTGTGTTCTTTCTTGGACGAAGACGGTCATTCGAAGACCAGACCTGGGTCTTCGTTTCCTGGAAAAAAGAGTGCATTTGGTACGAAAGGACTATAGTTTAATTTGTTCATACTAGCTAGTGATACTACTTTATCAAGTCTTCTCTGATCTGGTCTTTGTTGAAACTTGAAAGTGATGCCACTAAATTAAAATAATATAATAATATGCATCGTCCTATACAAGCCGTTTGGTTGGACATAATTTCGTTGTAATTGAATTACAATTCTGTTTCATCCCTCAATTATTCTTTACGCCTTCACATGTGTGTATATATTCACTACAAACTCTACAACCAACTCCACTCAATTCTATTCTATCTGTTACTACTAAATAAAATAATAACATTTCAAAAATGCCATGCAAAATGCGTAAGAGCAATTACACTGCACTTTTTCCCTTAATTTCACTTATTGCTATTTTTCTTTATACTTTCACACAAGGAGTTGGAGCCCAGAACACAACAGTAAGGTGTTTGGAGAAGGAGAGAGAAGCTCTTCTAGAGCTCAAGAAAGGGCTTTTGGATGAAAATGGCGTTCTCTCTTCATGGGGAAGTGAGGATCACAAAAAAGAATGCTGTAAATGGTGGGGTGTTCGTTGCAGCAAATACACCGGCCATGTAACTGTTCTTGATCTTCATGGCTTTCTGAGCGGAAAGGTTAGTCCTTCTTTGCTTCAACTGCGACATCTGAGTTATCTTGATCTTAGTTATAATGATTTCCAGGGACATAACATCCCAGACTTCATTGGTTCCCTCCATAGTTTAAGAGTCTTGAAACTCAATTCTGCTTTGTTTTCTGGTAAAATCCCAAATCAGCTTGGGAATCTCACCAATCTCCAAGTTCTTGATCTGAGTGGAAATGACTTTCTCCCAATCCCAAATCTTGAGTTCCTCTCTCACCTCTCTTCCCTAAAATACATTGATCTCACTGCCCTTCGTTTTGAACAGAGAGAGTTTGTGAAAACAAGTGTCACCCTCCCTATCTCCCTTGAGGAACTCAAACTCTCTTTTTGCAGACTCTCTGATCTTACACCTTTCTCTGCTAATTCTTCTTCTTCTTCAAACTCTCTTTCAGTGGTTGACTTGTCACTTAACAATCTCACTTCCCCTTCAGTTTTCAAATGGCTGCAGAACTTCAACACAACTCTCACTAGCATTAACCTCTCAGATAACCCCTACTTAGGAGGCCCCATACCTGAAATGACATTTCAAGAAATGGAATTTCTCCAGAGCTTGAATCTTAGTTCAAACTATTTCACAGGGGGCATTCCCAAATCTTTGGGGAATTTGAGCCATTTGACTTCTCTGGCATTGAATTTTAATGAATTGGAAGAACCCCTTCCTGATTTACTTGAAAAGTTATCAAAGCGGGCTGGGAAATCGCTGCAGTTCTTGCGGTTAGATGGAAATAGACTCTTTGGTCCACTCCCAGATATTAGTACCCAATTTCCATTCTTGAGAAAGTTGAAAGCATCATATAACCACTTGAATGGTTCATTGCCGTCGAGCTTTGGAAGTCTTGAGGAACTAGACCTGGAAAGTAACGAGATCTCGGGGTCATTTCCAGACATCAGAAATCTTGGAATTGTATCCGGTCTTAGAGTTCTTGATTTGAGCCAAAATAACATATCAGGAACATTGCCTGATTTAACATCATTCCCATCAATGGAAGAGCTTTTCCTTGGTTTAAATCAGTTGAGAGGTGTCTTACCTGAAAGCATAGGCCAACTATCCAAGCTTCAAAGTTTGGATGTTAGAGCAAATTCATTTGAAGGAGTGATGAATGAATCCCACTTTTTGAAGCTTTCTAACTTAAAACTGCTCAAACTGTCCTTCAATTCAGGGCTATCTTTCAACTTCAGCCCTGATTGGAACCCTCCCTTTCAGCTAGATGTCATGCATTTCACAAACTGCAAATTAGGTCCAAAATTCCCAAAATGGCTGCAAACTCAGAGTGGGTTCTCTGAGCTTTATATCTCCAATACTGGCATTTCTGATACATTGCCTAACTGGTTTTGGGATCTGTGTTCCAAAGTTGAATACTTGGACTTGTCCAACAACAAGATTGATGGTGAATTGCCTGATTTGTCAACCAAGTTTGGTGTTTTTCCAGAAATTGATCTTAGCCATAACAATTTCCAGGGTCCAATACACTCACTCCCTCCAAAAGTCAAATCCCTTTATCTCTCAAATAACAGCTTTGTGGGTTCAATTTCTTTTGTCTGCAAAGTTATCAAATTTATGTCCATAGACCTCTCAGACAATCAACTCTTTGGAGAGATTCCTGATTGCTGGCATCACCTCTCACCTCTAAACAATCTCAATCTTGCAAACAATAACTTCTCTGGGAAAGTTCCTCCCTCTTTTGGGTATCTATATTCTCTCAAAGCATTGCAATTGAGAAACAACAACTTCACTGGAGAATTGCCATCCTCATTGCAGAACTGCACATTACTCAGAATCTTAGATTTGGGGAGAAATCAGCTCACCGGGAGAGTCCCGTCGTGGATAGGAACATCTCTAGTGGACTTGATCATTGTTAGCCTCAGAGACAACCAGTTCTATGGAGAGCTTCCTCTGAGTTTGTGTCATCTTAACGACATTCGCGTCCTGGATCTTTCTCGGAACAGAATTGCAGGGAGAATTCCACATTGTGTGAGCAACTTAACATTCTTGAGTTTGACAAAGAGCTCCTATGGAACCACCATAGCAAGCAAAATATATTTTGCCTTCCAATATGATTCCTACATAACCAACATTTTGATTCAGTGGAAACACAGTGAGCAGGAATATAGTAGGAATTTGAGGCTCTTGAAAGTGATTGATCTCTCGAGCAATCGACTGACAGGAGATATTCCCGAAGAATTTTCTAGTCTTCACGGATTAATTTCCTTGAACCTGTCAAGAAACTATTTGACTGGGAAAATAATTCCCGAAATAGGCCAGATGGAAATGTTAGAATCTCTCGATTTGTCTCATAATCAACTCTCCGGTAGAATTCCAATAAGCCTGGCGGGTTTGAGTTTTCTTCAAATTCTTGACTTGTCCAACAACAACTTGATTGGAAAAATTCCATCAAGCACTCAATTGCAGAGTTTCAATGCATCTTCTTATGCCCACAACAGTGGATTATGCGGTGATCCACTCCCCAAGTGTCCTAGAAATGTTCCAAAACCTAAAAACAAAGAAGAAGAAGATGAAGATGATGGGCTTATTATCACCCGGGGTTTTTACATATCAATGGCCCTGGGATTCTCTCTTAGCTTCTGGGGATTTCTTGTCACTTTACTCCTCAAACACTCATGGAGATACGCCTATTACAGGTTCTTAAACGACTTCACAGACTGGGTTTATGTGATTTTCAAAGTTAATTTGGTTAGACTGCAGAGGAAGCTTAAGCGCCGTGAAATGTGAATGGTAAGTCTCATATGCTCACTCCATAATATATAGTTTAAAAGAACCCATTTTGCACTTGTTTTCATACACTAATACTTACAAATTAAAGCCTTTCTTGAAACCTAGACATGACACTGGCGGATCCAATGGTTTTGTGCAAACTAGCTGGGAAAAAGATACTACCTTGCAGCATTGCAGCAGCAAGAGCAATAAAGGGATATTTGTTGGTTTAGTAGGCAATATTTGAGAGAAGAATAAAGAAATATTTGTATTTCAATTAATAGTTTAAAGACCTTATTTCCAAGGTGTTGTATCACAATAATAATAATAATTATTATATAAAATAGTAAAAAGAATTTAGTGAGTGTATTCGAACAGAGCTTGAATAGTTTGAACTCAAGTGAAATTAAGTTTAATTTTTTTTAAATAAAAAATAGAACTCAATCGAACTTGAGCTTCAATTTTTTGAACTATACTGAACTTATTCGACTAGATTTGTTTACACAATATATGACTAATCAGAACAGACTTTTATCCTATAAAACTCTAACAGCTCATTTGATTCGCTGGAAAATATTTGAAGGAAATGGAATTCAAATTATCAGGAAAATAGATTCAATTGTTTGGTTGATATAAAAAAAATTACTGAGAATATGAATTTCATTGTTTGGTTGAATTTGGAAGGGTAAGCAATTATGAATATAAAGACCAATATGCCCTTAACAATTAATAGTGATAATATATTATATTATTATTGATGAGGGTAAAATTGTCTACTTGCTCTAACTTTCTTCCCAAACTCCATGGAAAACAAAATACCACCTTCCAACTAAGAATTTGTTTTTCTTAACTTTTGAGAACTCAAGTTCCAATGGAAAACATTTTCCATCCAACCAAATAACGGAAAAACACATTTTCCTCCACTTCATGAAAAATCTTTTCCATCCCACCAAACGCCCCTAACAGATTCATGTAGATTTTGCCTTGGAATTCTTATTACTATTAACAGGTCAGCAAACTGCAAACCCACTGTCCTTCCGAATATATTAGATATGGATCATCTCTTGAATAAAGTGTTAAGTCATCTGCACAGCCCTAAATGTAGGGTATAGATAACGAAACCCAAATTGAGTAAACAGAAAAACTTGAAGACATTTTCAACCAACGGAAACCTTTTTTTTTTTTTTTTAGGAATTGAAAAAGTTAAGGATTGAACTTGACTATTGAGTATTGACTACTCACCCCGTTATATACGCACAGACTATGTTGATTCTAATTTAAATTTTTCTTTTTAAATAAGAGTCCAGTAAACTTTGAAACTTTTTTAAAAATATAACTAATCCTTTTTGACCTGGCTAGTAAACATCAAGTTTTGTACTAAGTAATATATCAGCTCATATGTTCTTGTCCCAACCCCAAATTAAAGGTCTCCTCACACTCCTGTCCTACAGAACAAGCATATAGAAAGATATAAATTAGCCAAAAATCTTGTGGTCCAGTGGCATCAAAATATACGTGTCCTTGGGAAACCAGAAAATGGTTGGAAGACAAGATGTTCACTCTGGATGAGAATTATTGGTATGAAAGCACTACGTTTTGTTCATACTACTGTACTACGTTTTCTCTGGTCTTTGTTGAAATCAATACCACAAGGTCCACAAAACTAAAAATAATACGGAGTAATATGCAAGTATATGTGTGTATATATATAAACTACAAGTCTACAACAAACTCCTATCCATTCTATTCTAGTCTCTGTTCCTATCAAATTAAACAGTAACATTTCAAAAATGCCATGCATGATGCGTAAGAGCATATTTGCGGTTCGCTTCATTTCCCTTGCTATTATTCTTTATAATTTCACATTCACGCAAGGAAATGGAGCCCAGAACACTGCAGTAAGGTGTTTGGAGAGGGAGAGAGAAGCTCTTCTACAGTTCAAGAAAGGGGTTTTGGATGAAGATGGTGTTCTGTCTTCTTGGGGAAATGAGGATCACAACAGAGAATGCTGCAAATGGTGGGGTGTTCGTTGCAGCAACAAAACCGGCCATGTAATTGTTCTTGATCTTCGCTGCCATGGCTTTCCGCTGAGTGGAAAGGTTAGTCCATCTTTACTTGAACTGCGACATCTGAGTTATCTTGATCTTAGTTACAATGATTTCCAGGGACATAACATCCCAGACTTCATTGGTTCCCTCCATAGTCTAAGAGTCTTGAATCTTAGTTCTGCTATGTTTTCTGGTAAAGTCCCAAATCAGCTTGGGAATCTTACCAGTCTCCAAGTTCTTGATCTGAGCAGAAACAATTTAGGAGGCCCCATCCCAGATGCATTTCAAGGAATGAAATTTCTCCGGAGATTGAATCTTAGTTCAAACTATTTCACCGGGGGAATTCCCAAATCTTTGGGGAATTTGAGCCATCTGACTTCCCTGGCATTAAATTTTAATCTATTGAAAGAACCCCTCCCTGATCTACTTGAAAAGTTATCAAAGCGTGCTGGGAAGTCGCTGCAGTTCTTGCGGTTAGATGGCAATGAACTCTTTGGTCCACTCCCAGATATTAGTACCCAATTTCCATTCTTGAGAAAGTTGAAAGCATCATATAACCACTTGAATGGTTCATTGCCGTCGAGCTTTGGAAGTCTTGAGGAATTAGAGCTGGCAGGTAACGAGATCACAGGGCTATTTCCAGACATCACAAGTCTTGGAATTGAATCCGGTCTTAGAGTTCTTGATTTGAGCCAAAATAAGATAACTGGAACATTGCCAGATTTAACCCCATTCTCATCAATGCAAGAGCTTCTTCTTGGTAGAAATCAGTTGAGAGGTGTCTTACCCGAAAGCATAGGCCAACTATCCAAGCTTCAAAGTTTGGATGTCTCAGCAAATTCATTTGAAGGAGTGATCAATGAGGCCCACTTTTTGAAGCTTTCCAACTTAACACTGCTGAAACTGTCCTTCAATTCAGGGCTATCTTTCAACTTCAGCCCTGATTGGAACCCTCCCTTTCAGTTAGATGTCATACATTTCACAGGCTGCAAATTGGGTCCAAATTTTCCAAAATGGCTGCAAACTCAGAGTGACTTCTCTGAGCTTGATATCTCCAGTACTGGCATTTCTGATACAATGCCTAATTGGTTTTGGGACTTGTGTTCCAAAGTTGAACTCTTGGACTTGTCCAACAACAAGATTGATGGTGAACTGCCTGATTTGTCAACCAAGTTTGGTGTTTTTCCAGAAATTGATCTTAGCCATAACAATTTCAGGGGTCCAATACACTCACTCCCTCCAAAAGTAAAATCCCTTTATCTCTCAAACAATAGTTTTGTGGGTTCGATTTCTTTTGTTTGCAGAGTTCACAAATTTATGTCTATAGACCTCTCGGATAATCAATTCTCTGGAGAGATTCCAGATTGTTGGCATCACCTCTCACGTCTGAACAATCTCAATCTTGCAAACAATAATTTCTCTGGGAAAGTTCCTCCCTCTTTTGGGTATCTGTATTCTCTCAAAGAATTGCAATTGAGAAACAACAACTTCACTGGAGAATTGCCATCCTCATTGCAGAACTGCACATTACTGAGAATTTTAGATTTGGGGAGAAATCAGCTCACAGGGAGAGTCCCATCATGGTTTGGAACATCTCTAGTGGACTTGATCATTGTTAGCCTTAGAGAGAACCGGTTCTTTGGAGAGCTTCCTCTGAGTTTGTGTCACCTTAACGACATTCATGTCTTGGATCTTTCTCAAAACAGAATTTCTGGGAAGATTACACATTGCTTTAGCAACTTCACATATTTGAGTTTGACACACAGTTCCTTTGGAACCACCGTAGCAAGTAAAGCATATTTTCTCTTCCAAAATGACATAGATTCCTACATATCCAACATTTTGATTCAGTGGAAATACAATGAGCGGGAATATAGTGGCCGATTGAGACTCCTTAAATTGATTGATCTTTCAAGCAATTTACTGGTAGGCGATATTCCTAAAGAATTTTCTAATCTTCATGGATTAATTTCCTTGAACCTGTCAAGAAACCATTTGACTGGAAAAATTATCCAGGAAATAGGCCAGATGGAAATGTTAGAATCTCTTGATTTGTCTCATAATCAACTTTCGGGTGAAATTCCAATAAGTTTGGGTCGTTTGAGTTTTCTTCAAATTCTTGACTTGTCCAACAACAACCTGTCTGGGAAAATTCCATCAAGCACTCAAATGCAGAGTTTCAATGCATCTTCTTATGCCCACAACAGTGGACTGTGCGGTGATCCACTGCCCAAGTGTCCTAGAAATGTTCCAAACAAAGACGAAGATGAAGATGATGATGATGGGCTTATCACGCAGGGGTTTTACATATCAATGGTCCTGGGGTTCTCTCTTAGCTTCTGGGGATTTCTTGTCATTTTTTTCTTCAAAGGCTCATGGAGAAATGCCAGGACATCAGAGACTGAGT
>CM008342.1:36499522-36510784 GCA_002525835.2 Ipomoea batatas | reverse complement strand
GTTCCAAAGTTGAATACTTGGACTTGTCCAACAACAAGATTCATGGTGAGCTGCCTGATTTGTCAAACAAGTTTGGTGTTTTTCCAGAAATTGATCTTAGCCATAACAATTTCAGGGGTCCAATACACTCACTCCCTCCAAAAGTAAAATCCCTCTATCTCTCAAACAATAGTTTTGTGGGTTCAATTTCTTTTGTCTGCAAAGTTACCAAATTTATGTCTATAGACCTCTCAGACAATCAATTCTCTGGAGAGATTCCTGATTGCTGGCATCACCTCTCACCTCTAAACAATCTCAATCTTGCAAACAATAACTTCTCTGGGAAAGTCCCTCCCTCTTTTGGGTATCTATATTCTCTCAAAGCATTGCAATTGAGAAACAATAACTTCACTGGAGAATTGCCATCCTCATTGCAAAACTGCACATTACTGAGAATTTTAGATTTGGGGAGAAATCAGCTCACCGGGAGAGTCCCGTCGTGGATAGGAACATCTCTAGTGGACTTGATCATTGTTAGCCTCAGAGACAACCAGTTCTATGGAGAGCTTCCTCTGAGTTTGTGTCATCTTAACGACATTCGCGTCTTGGATCTTTCTCGAAACAGAATTGCAGGGAGAATTCCACATTGTGTGAGCAACTTAACATTCTTGAGTTTGACAAAGAGCTCCTATGGAACCACCATAGCAAGCAAAATATATTTTGCCTTCCAATATGATTCCTACATAACCAACATTTTGATTCAGTGGAAACACAGTGAGCAGGAATATAGTAGGAATTTGAGGCTCTTGAAAGTGATTGATCTCTCGAGCAATCGACTGGTAGGAGATATTCCCGAAGAACTTTCTAGTCTTCACGGATTAATTTCCTTGAACCTGTCAAGAAACCATTTGACTGGGAAAATCATCCGGGAAATAGGCCAGATGGAAATGTTAGAATCTCTCGATTTGTCTCATAATCAACTCTCCGGAGAAATTCCAATAAGCCTGGCTAGTTTGAGTTTTCTTCAAATTCTTGACTTGTCCAACAACAACCTGTCTGGGAAAATTCCATCAAGCACTCAATTGCAGAGTTTCAATGCATCCTTTTATGCCCACAACAGTGGATTATGCGGTGATCCACTCCCCCAGTGCCCTAGAAATATTCCAACACCCAAAAACAAAGAAGAAGATGAAGATGATGGGCTTATTATAACCCGGGGTTTTTACATATCAATGGCCCTGGGATTCTCTCTTAGCTTCTGGGGATTTCTTGTCACTTTACTCCTCAAACACTCATGGAGATACGCCTATTACAGGTTCTTAAACGACTTCACAGACTGGGTTTATGTGATTTTCAAAGTTAATTTGGTTAGACTGCTGAGGAAGCTTAAGCGCCGTGAAATGTGAATGGTAAGTCTCATATGCTCACTCCATAATAGTTTAAAAGAACCCATTTTGCACTTGTTTTCATACACTAATACTTACAAATTAAAGCCTTTCTTGAAACCTAGACATGACACTGGCGGATCCAATGGTTTTGTGCAAACTAGCTGGGAAAAGATACTACCTTGCAGCATTGCAGCAGCAAGAGCAATAAAGAGATTTTTTTTGGAGAAGAATAAAGAAATATTTGTGTTTCAATCAATAGTTTAAAGGCGTTATTTCCAAGGTGTTGTATCACAATAATTATTATTATTATTATTATATAAAATAGTAAAAAGAATTTAGTGGGTGTATTCGAACAGAGCTTGAATAGTTTGAACTCAAGTGAAATTAAGTTTAATTTTTTTAAAATAAAAAATAAAAAATAAAAAATAGAACTCAATCGAACTTGAGCTTCAATTTTTTGAACTATACTGAACTTATTCGACTAGATTTGTTTACACAATATATGACTAATCAGAATAGACTTTTATCCTATAAAACTCTAACAGCTCATTTGATTCGCTGGAAAATATTTGAAGGAAATTGAATTCAAATTATCAGGAAAATATATTCAATTGTTTGGTTGATATAAAAAAAATTACTGGGAATATGAATTCCATTGTTTGGTTGAATTTGGAAGGGTAAGCAATTATGAATATAAAGACCAATATGCCCTTAACAATTAATAGTGATAATATATTATATTATTATTGATGAGGGTAAAATTGTCTATTTGCTCTAACTTTCTTCCCAAACTCCATGGAAAACAAAATACCACCTTCCAACTAAGAATTTATTTTTCTTAACTTTTGGAAACTCAAGTTCCAATGGAAAACATTTTCCATCCAACCAAATAACGGAAAAACACATTTTCCTCCACTTCATGAAAAATCTTTTCCATCCCACCAAACGCCCCTAACAGATTCATGTAGATTTTGCCTTAGAATTCTTATTCCTATTAACAGGTCAGCAAACTGCAAACCCACTGTCCTTCCGAATATATTAGATATGGATCATCTCTTCAATAAAGTGTTAAGTCATCTGCACAGCCCTAAATGTAGGGTATAGATAACGAAACCCAAATTGCCTAAACAGAAAAACTTGACATTTTCAACGAATGGAAACCTTTTTATTTTTTAATTTTTTTTATAGGAATTGAAAAACTTAGGATTGAACTTGACTAGTGAGTATTGACTACTCACCCCGTTATATACGCACAGACTATGTTGATTCTAATTTAAAATTTTCTTTTTAAATAAGAGTCCCGTAAACTTTGAAACTTTTTAAAAAATATAACTAATCCTTTTTGACCTGGCTAGTAAACATCAAGTTTTGTACTACATAATATATCAGCTCATATGTTCTTGTCCCAACCCCAAGTTAAAGGTCTCCTCACACTCCTGTCCTACAGAACAAGCATATAGAAAGATAAAAATTAGCTAAAGACCTTGTGGTCCAGTGACATCAAAATATACGTGTCCTTGGAAAACCAGAAAATGGCTGGAAGACAAGATGTTCACTCTGGATGAGAATTATTGGTATGAAAGCACTACGTTTTGTTCATACTACTGTAACAAGTTTTCTCTGGTCTTTGTTGAAATCAATACCACAAGGTCCACAAAACTAAAAATAATACGGAGTAATATGCAAGTATATGTGTGTATATATATAAACTACAAGTCTACCACAAACTCCTATCCATTCTATTCTAGTCTCTGTTCCTATCAAATTAAACAGTAACATTTCAAAAATGCCATGCACGAAGCGTAAGAGCATTATATTTGCGGTTCGCTTCATTTCATTTGCTATTATTCTTTATAATTTCACATTCACGCAAGGAGATGGAGCAGTGAGGTGTTTGGAGAGGGAGAGAGAAGCTCTTCTACAGTTCAAGAAAGGGCTTTTTGATGAAGATGGTGTTCTGTCTTCTTGGGGAAATGAGGATCACAACAGAGAATGCTGCAAATGGTGGGGTGTTCATTGCAGCAACAAAACCGGCCATGTAATTGTTCTTGATCTTTGCTGCCATGGCTTTCCGCTGAGCGGAAAGGTTAGTCCTTCTTTACTTGAACTGCAGCATCTGCGTTATCTTGATCTTAGTTACAATGATTTCCAGGGACATAACATCCCGGACTTCATTGGTTCCCTCCATAGTTTAAAAGTCTTGAATCTTAGTTCTGCTATGTTTTCTGGTAAAGTCCCAAATCAGCTTGGGAATCTTACCAATCTCCAAGTTCTTGATCTGAGCAGAAACAACTTAGGAGGCCCCATCCCAGATGCATTTCAAGGAATGAAATTTCTCCGGAGATTGAATCTTAGTTCAAACTATTTCACCAGAGGCATTCCCAAATCTTTGGGGAATTTGAGCCATCTCACCTCTCTAGCATTAAATTTTAATCTATTAAAAGAGCCCCTCCCTGATCTACTTGAAAAGTTATCAAAGCGTGCTGGGAAGTCGCTGCAGTTCTTGCGGTTAGATGGCAATGAACTCTTTGGTCCACTCCCAGATATTATTAGAGCCCAATTTCCATTCTTGAGAAAGTTGAAAGCATCATATAACCACTTGAATGGTTCATTGCCGTCGAGCTTTGGAAGTCTCGAGGAATTAGAGCTGGCAGGTAACGAGATCACAGGGTTATTTCCAGACAGCACAAGTCTTGGAATTGAATCCGGTCTTAGAGTTCTTGATTTGAGCCAAAATAAGATAACTGGAACATTGCCGGATTTAACCCCATTCTCATCAATGCAAAACCTTCTTCTTGGTAGAAATCAGTTGAGAGGTGTCTTACCAGAAAGAATAGGCCAGCTATCCAAGCTTCAAAGTTTGGATGTCTCAGCAAATTCATTTGAAGGAGTGATCAATGAGGCCCACTTTTTGAAGCTTTCCAACTTAACATTGCTCAAAATGTCCTTCAACTCGGGGCTATCTTTCAACTTCAGCCCTGATTGGAACCCTCCCTTTCAGCTACACATCATACATTTCACAGGCTGCAAATTGGGTCCAAAATTTCCAAAATGGCTGCAAACTCAGAGTGGCTTCTCTGAGCTTGATATCTCCAGTACTGGCATTTCTGATACAATGCCTAACTGGTTTTGGGACCTGTGTTCCAAAGTTGAACTCTTGGACTTGTCCAACAACAATATTGATGGTGAACTGCCTGATTTGTCAACCAAGTTTGGTGTTTTTCCAGAAATTGATCTTAGCCACAACAATTTCAGGGGTCCAATACACTCACTCCCTCCAGAAGTAAAATCCCTTTATCTCTCAAACAATAGCTTTGTTGGTTCGATTTCTTTTGTGTGTAGAGTTCTCAAATTTATGTCTATAGACCTCTCGGATAATCAATTCTCTGGAGAAATTCCTGATTGTTGGCATCACCTCTCACATCTGAACAATCTCAATCTTGCAAACAATAATTTCTCTGGGAAAGTTCCTCCTTCTTTTGGGTATCTGTATTCTCTCAAAGAATTGCAATTGAGAAACAACAGCCTCACTGGAGAATTGCCATCCTCATTGCAGAACTGCACGTTACTGAGAATTTTAGATTTGGGGAGAAATCAGCTCACAGGGAGAGTCCCGGCATGGTTCGGAACATCTCTAGTGGACTTGATCATTGTTAGCCTCAGAGAGAACCAGTTCTTTGGAGAGCTTCCTCTGAGTTTGTGTCACCTTAACGACATTCATGTCTTGGATCTTTCTCAAAACAGAATTTCTGGGAAGATTCCACATTGCTTTAGCAACTTCACATATTTGAGTTTGACACACAGTTCCTTTGGAACCACCGTAGCAAGTAAAGTATATTTTGCCTTCCAATATGATTCCTACATAACCAACATTTTGATTCAGTGGAAATACAATGAGCGGGAATATAGTGGCCGGTTGAGACTCCTGAAATTGATTGATCTTTCAAGCAATCAACTGGTAGGAGATATTCCTGAAGAATTTTCTAGTCTTCACGGATTAATTTCCTTGAACCTGTCAAGAAACCAATTGACAGGGAAAATCATCCGGGAAATAGGCCAGATTGTAATGTTAGAATCTCTTGATTTGTCTCATAATCAACTCTCTGGTGAAATTCCAATAAGTTTGGGTCGTTTGAATTTTCTTCAAATTCTTGACTTGTCCAACAACAACCTGTCTGGGAAAATTCCATCAAGCACTCAAATGCAGAGTTTCAATGCATCTTCTTATGCCCACAACAGTGGACTGTGCGGTGATCCACTGCCCAAGTGTCCTCGAAATGTTCCAAACAAAGACGAAGATGAAGATGAAGATGATGGGCTTATCACGCAGGGGTTTTACATATCAATGGTCCTGGGGTTCTCTCTTAGCTTCTGGGGATTTCTTGTCATTTTTTTCTTCAAAGGCTCGTGGAGAAATGCCATGACATCAGAGACTGAGTTTATGTCATGAAACCTAGACATCACACAGGCGGATGGGATGGTTTTGTGCAAACTGGGAAAAGATACTAGTCTAAAGTCCTTATTTGTTATTTCAAATGTATTGTATATCATAATAAATGTTGTTGTCTACCATTCAGAACTCTTTTGTAATGGATCTTAACAAATGCGGTTAAGCTATAATATGTTTTGCTAAATTTAATTTTTTTAGTATATATATTTTAAAATTTGATACACTTAACTATAGTCAATAAAATTATTTATTACTTTTTCACTACCACAGTAGAATATCATGATGTGTCTGAAATCATCTTTCGAGTTTTTAGTTTTTGAATGCACTTGAAAATTCCAGTCAACGTTCCGTTAAATGTGGAAAACCCATTTTGGTGGAAAATGATTTTGACAGAAGTTATTTTTTCGGACCAAGCTACATCGACCGACAAAGAATGGTGACTTTCGAACCAAGGCTTTCAGTACAAAGCTTTCCAGTATTCGTTTCCGATGAATTGGTATTGCATTGTTATTTTTGAATTATAGTTCACAAGGTAAAGTAGACTCTGATCCATGATATAATTTGCCTGTAACCAAATAAGCCTTCTTATTCCAAAATATCTACACTCATAAAAATCAAAATTCAACACTAATTCATTCTTTGGGAAAATTAACATTTTGGTCTCTTAATTGTTTCTCAACTGTAAATGTAATATATATTTTTCAATTCCAACTAATATGATCATCGAATTGTTTAAAATTTCATTAATTAAATTTTTTCAGAGACTAAATTGATAAATTTTTAAAATGTGAAAATCACCATTTCAGTACTTGAAAGAGTTTAATTGATAAAATTTTAAACAATTTGAAGATTTTTTTTGAAACCAACAATTTGAAGATTAAATTGATTGAAATTGAAATTCTTATTATATACTACTTATTTATTATATTTATATATATTCATAGTAGCCACCTCGCCGCCCTTAGTGGGAAAACCTAATTAGGGTTCACAGCAACGCTTGCTGATTTTTGGCATAATGGATTTCAAGAATCATGCTCCGCCGCAGCTCACGGTGGAGGCGGAAGCGCAGCTCCAAGAAGGCATCAATCTGGTGCTGTCTCGATGGGCCTCTCTGCAGATGGCCGTCGCAAACGAGTGGGGAGGCCGCGGATCCGCTCAGAAATCCCAAGAGCTTTCCGAACGCATCTTCTCATTCTTCACTCAATCCAAGGAACAGGTATATATTGATGATTTAGAGGAAATTCTTGACGAATTCATGCTTTCGGATTTCAATACCGAGGTCGGAGATGGAAGCATTGAGGAGGTAGCCGAAAAGATGATGATTATGCACGAGGAATGTACAGAAGGTAATTTCGAATCGATTAATGAACTGAAGCGGACAAATCCTGGGAATTCCGCTGTTACTTATAGCAGACAGGCTGCTAGTGATGATGAAGATGAAGATGATGATGTCGAGAATGATAAGTTGGGCGATGATTCATCAGACATGGCAGTAGATGGTTCAGAGCACCAAGGCCAAAAAGATATGATGGTAGATGAACCAAGAACAAATGGTGGCGCTGAAACGGAAGATGGGTGGACAGTAGTGTCCTCAAGGCGTAAAAATGGTAGAAGGAATTGATTCCAAATTTCAACAGCACAATTTTGTATTATGCATTTTCAGTTTGCGCAGTTGTGATGTGTTTTGTGTTATAATTTTGAGTTGATGCCTGGAATACCACACTGCAAAAATGGTGTCTTTTTGCTATATCTCTACTTTGTTAGTTATATAGAAGTTGAGTTTTACATTGACAAGTCCAGTGGCATTTCTTGTTCTCTTTCATTCTCATATTCCTATAAAAAATGTTAATTTATGTGCTGATTATTAGCTTATATATGCCTTGAAACTTGAAAGAGATTACTATTACAAGACTGATTTTTATTTTTTTTGCTAAAAAATGTTTGCTTTTGAAAATTATTGGGTATTGTAGGTCATGATTTATGCTAGAATTGTTAGAACTGTGCAGCTCAACTAGACTGGTGATCAACAGGATAGTTTCATCTTGTTATGGTTTGAAACCTGAAGGTAAATATCATTGATTTTCTGTCTGTCAATGTAGAGTACTGAATGGTTTTTGGGACAGAGGTGATTTGTAATGTTGAAAGTTTGTAGAAATGGAACTGGTAGAAATTATCATTGGGAGTATAGCTGTGGGATCTGGGAATCGCTTCATAGTGGCAGGGGGGTAGATTATTAGATAGTAGTATGGTATTAGTGGGCTGTGGCTTTCCTTTAGTTTACCAGGAAGGTGAGCTAAACAGGAAATGGGGATAATTTTGTGAAAGCTCATCTTGGTTAATTATCATTTTTATTATGTTTACAGTTTGATGAAACTAGTGTAACTTATTCCAGACTAAAATCTTTAGTGGGGGACAGAAGAATGCCTCACATAATTAGCCTTTTGTCTGTTAAGGACAGAAAAAAAGGTTTTGTTCAACCAGTTCCATCTTCAACTGCAAAGATGTCTCAAGAAGAAAGGTAAAGAGGCTAAATAGGTATAATATGCTGCTGCTCAAGAGTGAAGAGTGTCAAAATGTAGGGACTTTAAGAACTGCTTTTGCTTGATTGTCCAAAAACACATTCTCTTCCTATTCAGAATGTCTCTGGTTTAGACCTCCCCATCAGATGTTGTATCTCTACATTGATCCCCAACTCCCTGACAACCTTAAAAAATAATACTAATAATACAATGGTGCTATGATCTTTGTTGACCTGTTTTTTACTTGGGATAGTACAAAGCAAAAAATGATAATACCAAGGTGGACTTGGGTCCATGTATAACTATTGGCACTTCTGTTCCCTTTCGTGAATGGGCTCCCAATAGACCAGCTCAAAGATATTGCCAGATCCAGCCCACATCATCTGCCCAATAGGCCCACCTAGGTTTTCTCAGCCCAACTGTTTTGGTCCAATTCCTGTACCGGGCTACCAGCTAAATCTATTCCTTGTGTCATTCTTCTTTATTGTACATTTGTACTTAATTGTATATATGAATTGCGTTTGAAGTAAGTCATTTATTAGGCAGGAGAAGTTCATGGTATACAAAAATTGAGGATGTGGTCACAGTATACACCATGTGATCCCAAACACAAAGGATTCCCTAACCAACTAGTGTACCCAAAATTGAGTAGTAAGTAAGATGTTGAATATATATGCATGTTATTTATCTTTGAAGCGGGAATGTAAAAATGTAAAATTTTGTGTTAGATTTATCTCCTCAAGGATTTAGGGGCAATCCAAGATATAGTCTAACAAAGTCAGAAATCTGGATTATAAAAAAAAAAATAAAAAATAGAATATGTTATTTATCCTTGGTGAGGGAATGGTGGAATTCCTAGATCATCATGCCATCATTCAGATTTAGAATGCCAACTAATTATTGTTTCTTTCACCAAACTCTCTTTAGTTCAAATTGACTTACTAATATTTGTGTGATTTAGATAAATGCAAAATAAATAAATAAAGATTTAACAACAATGCTTATCTACGCAAATTTACAAAAATCACTATTGCACATGCCTAAAAACGCTATATGCGTTAATATTTGTATTTTGTGGGAAGGGACAATTCTTCCAAAGACGTTATCTCATACATAAGGGTTTGAACAGTTCTAATAACCACACCACTACTAATGACATTTTTTGACATTTAAAAACTTTAAGAAATATATAATTTCTTGTAGGGTATCAAATTATAAATGGAAGACCACCCTAGAATAAAATTTTTGTGAGTTAAGTGAAGTGAGAGTGAAAGTAATAGATGGGAAGAAATTGATAATATAGATGGGGGAGGGAAGTGGGCATGGATAAAGTAAATTAAAGTCAATGTGGTTTAAATTAGAGGGGTTTGATGGGCACCTTAGCTTTATTATTTATTAGTTGTTGCTTTCTATAGTGTGCATAGTTGTTCAACTTTAATTTGAGAGTGGTTGTTTGATCTCCTACACGCAACTACTACTTCACCACAACTAGCTGCTACTAACAACTAACTAAGCCACCATCCATTTGCTTAGTCAAAATAATATACTATTAATTACCCCTTACCAAAAGGCGTTTACTCTTATGAGAAGGACTTAATACCCTTAAACATGAAGTTAGGAGTGTTGAAAAATGCAAAGTTAAAACATTCTAACTACTCTTGATATTTGTTTGAATTGGATGGCTTCGAGCCGCGGGTGAGTAACTAGAATTCGTTCGATATGATGAATTATTTGGAGAGACATTGCTTCATCAACTTTCGAACTAACAAAGCTTAATTGTGAAAGTGACCTTGATTTGGAATTATGACAGATTAAAATTTTGGATTGATGTGAGACCAAATGCACCTTTCACTCCACATTTTCTTCTTCCTCAGTGAAAAGACCAAACCTCTTTGAGTAAGAGGAAGTCGAGTAAGGTTTAAGACTAATAAGTGCAAACCCCAATAACTGCAATCATATACTAATGGACTTTCAATCATCAATAATATAATATAATAAACAATAATTCCTATGTGGTGAAGTTAGAATTTGAATTCGTCTATAAAGTTACGAGTTTAATTCTTACCAACACCTCCACAGTCGAAGTACTCATTGCACGATTTACCTCTTTATGTGTGGAATTTACCATGTACATGTGTAAAATATAATGGTCCAATAAATATGAAAAATTGTAACATTTAATACAATTAAGTCATAGGTTTGATAGATGCAAATGAGCGGAAAAGTAGTATTTTTCCATCGATCATGACTAGGTAGTAGGTACGGTGTTGTTCTGTATATATATATACTAATTGTCATTTAGTATATATAGCTGTAACTCCATAATCTAAATACCGGATTTAGTTAAGGACATTGCACAGAGAATATTTAGTTAAAAAAACTTGCGTTGTCATCCTTATTATGATAATGGAATGGGACAGGTGAGCATTATATATGCATGTATCCATTGTCAACTATGAACCAACAACTTAAGAAAAAGGATCAACACAGATGCGTTACATAATATTAATTGTAAATTTAGACAGTAATTTACTACCGCAAGTTTATAATAAGGTAATTATTGATAAAAAAATTTCCTATTCAAATTTGTAATTTTTTTTAATTTCATATTCATTCATTGGCTAATGTGAAATAGTTAATCTTATTTCACAATTTCTAAATTTGTTTGATATATAGTTATTAAATATTAAGTGTGATGGAATATTAGATTTGAGTTGTTATACCATGGACCAGGGTCACCTTGCAAGGTGAACCTTGGTCCTAAACTGTGTATTTTAGTATTCAAATTGTGAACTTCTAGAATATAAATTGTATTTTGTGGTGCATTGATGCATTTAATTGTGGTGCATTTCTTAACACTATTAGTACGTTTTTGCATACTTAATGGTGCATTCACACCGACCACATGTTAAGCCTTGACCACATT
>CM008342.1:36473838-36488273 GCA_002525835.2 Ipomoea batatas | reverse complement strand
TGCCCTTTGGCCCCTTGTTTCAGCCTCAGCCTTCAGCATTCTCATCACGGTTATGCAACAGATAAGATCAGACAACACAGTAGCATAAGAGAGAAACGCTGCGTTCAAAGGCACTGAAACGTCTCAGAGTTAGTATAACACTCATTAGTTGCTAATTTCTAAATGAGGTTCAAATAAAACTCGTTTGAATTAGTGTTATTCTGTGAAATACAAATATAAAATATTATTATTTTATTATTCTATATTAGCATGAATGGATGGAGTAGTCTTGTTAGAGACAAGTTTGAGTGCTGTAGTCAGTAAGGCAACTAGTAAAAGATTTTGGGTCATTTGTCATATCAAAGATCCTCTTTCGGCTCAATTATATTATCATAAATAAGCTATATATGAGCTACATACTCCTACCCCAGATGAGGTATATATGTTTGTGCAATTCAGTTCATACTTCATTTGGAGCACACCATATACATGCCGCCTTCATTATATTTCACATCTACTTCCTATTCCTCCAAAACCTATTGTTCGGGCTGCCCAAATTCTTGCGCGGGAGGCCGTTTCTATGTCAGGTTGCGGGGAGTGGTTTGATACTCCTCCTCCGTTTATTGTTGATTGTCTTTTATCTGATTCAATGAATTAAGTTCTTTTTCTCAAAAAAACTGTATTCTTAAAAAGTTATGCGGTGCTAGAGATGGGAATAGGCCTGCTGGTCAGGCCCCTTCATAAGGGACTATCGACTATGGCATAGCCTGCTTAGATGCTTGCCAGCCTTATTTAAAGGCATGTTCAGACTTTAAAGTCCGACTCGGATCAGCCTATTTTCACTGCTATGCGGTACTTATAAACATCATTGTGTATTATTATTATTAGTAGTTTTGTATTATTCTCTTTGTAATACAAGATTCGGCATATGTGCAAAACACGGTAATATAATTTTTATAATTTTTGTTATGTAAGGTGTAGATGAAGGTGATGTGGCATGAAAGTGTTGTCCTTTCTAAAGGGGACTAATCCAATCTGAAAAAATCCCAATTGCCTCACATTTAAGAAGCAAATCGGCGATATGGAGATGGGACTGATGCTATATACACAATTCCTCTACGCGTATATATATGCATAAACAATCCCCTCTATACCTTTCTCTAATTTTAAAAGAAAAATATATTGTCTTTTTCACTTTGTTCTGCTGCTTATTTTCTCCTTGCTTTTATTTTTTATTATTAAATATGTTGCCTGTAGTTAGTAAGCTGCTCAATTATGATTTTTTAAAAGCGCCATATATATAAAATGTTTAATAAACAAATTTGCAAACTATTTGATCAAGTTCTCCAACCCCTCCAACATTATTTGGGACAAGAGATTGCAGTAATTGCTTATTTATTGTCCATTTAAATCAGAAATATTAGAAACAAAACTGCAGTAACTTGCACGAGGCCTTTCTACTAGAAATAAATATTTAATTTAACATAAGATTGTAATAAAGGCATTGATACAATACAAAGCACCAAATGATGCAAATTCATAAAAATCAGTTAATTCTTTTACAATTACAATTAAAAACACTTACTTTAAGGTAGCTTAACCTCATATTTAGCTATGAAGTCTCCTCCTTCCCTGCATTAAAAATGACCTCAGTGATTAGAACAAGTTTCAAAAAAAAAACACACACACACAACTACATAGTTCATAGTTGGCATGCGGTCTTTTTTGTTTTTGTTTTTGTATTTTTTTTTTTTTTTGAGAAAAAAAAATCCTTTCATCGACTTAGTAAAAGCAAAAATCTTCCAAATTAGAAGTTAGAAAACATTATACTACACTTTCAAAAAAAAAAAAAAAAAAAAAACATTATACTACTTTTTCAATAAGTGCTTTATTACCAGGATTCCATAATCAAATAGGATATTTACATGCCTACAGCCTACTTGTGCTTTTAGTAGGAATGGTGCAATTTCTTAACTAAGTGCTATTGTGCTCATTTTTTTTAATGCTTATTAAATATTAACTCATAGTATTAAAATTATAGACTAAGTTGAAAGTTGCAAGATGGGAACATTAAAGATTTTCATAATTAAATGACAATTTAATTACCTTGACAAAACAGTGCAAGAAGAAAATCCATAAATTAGTATAAACCGCTCCAGTAAGTCCCTGCCTTCAATTTGCAGACACGATCACTTGAACTCGCGCAGTAACTTCTGGATGAAGCTTCAGTTCAGCAGTATATGCTCCAGTTTCACGAATCTCGGGCAGAGATACTATTCTTTTGTCCACTTCCCTATATGAAAAACATGAATAATATGTAAATAATCCTATCAATAATCCAGTTCCCACAGCATACCATCCACCGTGTAGAACAACCAATTGCACCGTGGGAAATACGGCTTGAACTATAAAATAGATTTTTCAACAATATTGGACTGTTTTTACACTAACTGGATGTCTAGATCACATCATTTGGCATTGGTAAGACGAACTTTGAAACATGATTTACTACTCGTTGTGACTTCATATAGCTTAGGTAGACCTTTAAAGTAAAAGAGCATATTCCTTTTAAGTAATAATTTTATGCGGACATGAATTTTAAGATTTGGGGATTAGTCACACAATCAGACATCATATTGAAAAGTTTATTTGGGATATGTGAAGGGGAACTGTACCTCTGTAGCTGTGCCTTGATTATGTCAACAAGATCCTGGGCAGTGACACTGAAAATGGCCACAAGTGAATAACAATGCAAACAAAGATAAAAACTCGATGCTCAGTACACTTTTATTACTGAACATTCTAACTCACCTTCCAAATATTTGTTTTCCTTTCCCGCCCTTGCGTTTTACCTTGAAGCCTCCAACAGTTTCAAAAATTAGAGCAAGTTGTTGTGCTTCTTCTTTCACCTGAATGCAAAATTAAATAATAGATCTCACTATCTCAGTATCTATCACAATTAACATTTTATAGATTTAGATGTAAATAAAAGAAAAACAATTGGAAATATGTTATCTACAAGTTGTTATCATACCCGTTTTTTCTCAGCCTCGATTCTCTCTTCTTCAATCTTCATTTCTCTGAAATGAAATATATGTATTCCTAAAATTTTATGATCCATGATGAAGTTGTTCACTACTTATTATCCAAATAAAACCCGTAGCACCAACTCTTCTTGATAATGGACTAACATTGTTTTTCTTAAAGTAAAATTCTAAATAGGTGTATTATCAGATGGAAGAAACACCGTAGAAACCTTCTAGCATGCTGCAAGGCAATAAGCACATTGTCTGAAGAGGAGTGACTATCACAAGCTTCATGGATATANGTGCTTCTTCTTTCACCTGAATGCAAAATTAAATAATAGATCTCAGTATCTATCACTATTAACATTTTATAGATTTAGATGTACATAAAAGAAAAACAATTGGAAATATGTTATCTACAAGTTGGTATCATACCCGTTTTTTCTCAGCCTCGATTCTCTCTTCTTCAATCTTCATTTCTCTGAAATGAAATATATGTATTCCTAAAATTTTATGATCCATGATGAAGTTGTTCACTACTTATTATCCAAATAAAACCCGTGGCACCAACTCTTCTTGATAATGGACTAACATTGTTTTTCTTAAAGTAAAATTCCAAATAGGTGTATTATCAGATGGAAGAAACACCGTAGAAACCTTCTAGCATGCTGCAAGGCAATAAGCACATTGTCTGAAGAGGAGTGACTATCACAAGCTTCATGGATATATATATATATATATATATATATATATATATAAAAGTATAACATGGAAGGTTGTCCATGCACACACCACATTACTTATGCTCTACATATTACTTGTATAGTCTTATTTTCTGATTGAAAAATGTTTGAATAGAGAAGCAAAATACTGAATTTAACCAAAAAAGATCATTTTTGTGACGGAGTACATAAAAAGGATTATAACAGCTAGATTCTCATCAGTATCCTCACATAACCTCAACGTCAAAGCTTACATAATAAGATATATAGCCTAATGTCCACTCACATCCACTTAAACCAGCACCAGAGAAGTATAAAGAATCACACTTTTATGCAAAGTGCAATCTTTAAACAGAAACAATTTTTATTTTTTTTTGAGAAAAACAGAAACAATAGTAGAGAATTAAAATGCAATTTTGTTCCGAATGAAATATCAGTTCTCAGTCTAATATTCACATACTTGAAGAATAATGGTGCAAATCAAAAAGTGAATAAATATCAGAAGATTGATAATTTGAACTTTATTCCAATGGACATATGATTCATGAAAAATAAGCAATTAACTAAACTTCCCAAAACCTTACTTGAGAAGCTGAGGGGTGACAATTTGAGCCATGCCCATTGGCAGCAGGTAATTCCTGTAGTACCCTGCTCTCACATTCATAAGTTGCCCTTTCTTCCCCAACTCTTGCACATCCTCTTTCAGAATTATCTGTGCTCACCAAACAAAGAAATTTACAGAGAAACCTCATGAACTTTGGATATGAAGAAATTTAAAAATTAAAACGAAACTATTGAAAACCAGACAAGCGAATTTTATATACTGACATTTTCCGCTTACCTTTCTTATTTTCTTGGTTTTCTTTTGGCACACAATAGTGAAATTTGAGGTCCTCTCTACCAGTTTTGCAGTTCCAAGTGGTGCATTCTTGCTTAGCTTGTAATTTCCAAGCAACGAAGATGAGCTCCATGATAGAGCTGCTGCCGAGTATGCCGCCATTTCTGTTATACTAACTCTGAGTTTCAGTGCCTTTGAACGCAGCGTTTCTCCCTTATGCTACTCTGTGTGTCTGATCTTATCTGTTGCAGAACCGCGATGAGAATGCTGATGCCTGAGGCTGAAACAAGGGGCCAAGGGACTAGGAAATGGGTTTATCGGGCCGATATATATTATTGGGCCTATTAAATTTTACCATTTCGATCCAAACAAAGAAAAGGAAAATGAAGCATAGTAGTCTAAAGTTAAAAGTCCTCGCCACATATTACATATTTACATACTACGGATTACATGGTAGTTCAACCTTGCTGGACGAGGTAAACCGTGAATTGTCCAAACAGCATCTCAATCAGATTCATTACTACACTTCCACTAACTTAGTGAACTTAGAGAGCCCTAACTTTAAGATGTTGCACTCTAACTTGGAGAGTCTTAACTTTAAAATGTTGTTGGTGAGAGTCAAACCTCTATCCTGCCACTGGAGTGGTGACTTAACCTACCCCTTGAGCTAGCCCCATGGGGCATAGTTCAATCCTATTCTCATTCACCTCTCCATTTTAATTTACCAACGTTTTTAATTCAGTGACGTAAATGTTTTAATAAATAGCTATTTAGCTTAAACTAATTGCTACTTAAAAAAATTGCTTAGTACATGCTGGGGCTGGGGGGGAGGAGGGGGGCAAATAAATATTATGTGGGTGTTAGGTAAATAGTTGTTAGTTCATTGAGTTTAATTAGTTGATAGTATTTAGCGGATGGTAGAAAGATGTTTGATAAATTAGTTATTAACTGATTATATGCAAAATAATTTTCTCAAAAAGTTACTTTGAGCAGCTTTTTGAATTTTAACATCTTGGAGCAATATGCCGTTATAAAAAACTAATTAACCAAACACTTATATTGGTTGTTTAACCAAGTCAAACAACTAATAGTGGTCAAACAAGCCAAAATTGGATAAGCTAATTATTTTACCAAAGAGAGCCTATACCCATGCACATGAATTCTGGATGTTCTCATTGAGTGAAAGTATAGGTGAAAGAATTCGCATGCCATACAAAACAATTTAAATTAAGAAAATATACATAAAGGAGATAAATTATTTCTTAGGGTAAGTGTGTTGATCAGGTCCAATATCACGCGAACCAGTATTGATATAAGGTCCACGAAAAGTTGCCTGAGGTGGTAGCGCTTTTGATGAATCAATCACAGGTGTTGCTCTTGATGATCGAGACCTGGATCAGAGATAATGTACATGAAGTCTAGGGCAAGCAATAAGAAATATTACTTTGCTATACTTACGAGAGATGAAAAGGTTTACTCACGCCATGTAAAATGGGAATGCTAAGCCAGCAGCGACAAAGGCAACTAAGCCAGTAGCAACAATGGCATTGCGACTACGAGGCATTATGTAAACCAAAGCAGGCTATCTAAATAGCAGACAGAAAAGAAGGGGAGTTAAGTGAAGAATACACAAAAGAAGCTGAGATGAGCCATCCAAATGAACAAAGCAGGAAATTAAGTTCTATTTTCAGCTATTTTTCATATAAGCCCTAGGAAAAAAGCAGTACCCTCCAACCAAGGAGATCCTCACAGAGTGGTCTTTCATGACCCCCATCCTTATCCTTAACAGATCAATCAGATGAAGGCACAGCAGGAGAAAAGCATAGAACATATAGAGGTGTTCACTAACTTATATGTTGCCGAATCTTATAAGAACTTGATAGTAGAGGCGACAAATCTTCTCAAACATATCAATATGTTAAGTACACTCGCTAGTCCTTGTTGCATGGGATACTTACAACAATCTATGGGGCTTTCCCTCTTGGTTTTAGATCTGTTAAATTTACATTGCAAAAATAATTGGAATGCAATTTCAGATTAGCTGCATTGCAGTCTTCCTCGAAATGATTTTGAGGGTTAAATACACTCCAGAAAGAAGACTTGGCTGAGGATCATGGCTTTATGGGGTTCAGAATGCACAAGCAGGATATAAATTTGAGCTTTGAACATGGCAAAATATGGGAGGCAAGTTAGAATTTGAGCAAGGGTAGAGAGGTTTAAAGACAGACTAAGTTTCACTTATGTGCATGACATGTTTGAATTTTGGAGTACCATCAACGGAGTAACTCAAAAAGGCACAATAAGTTGTCAACAGTACATCACATGCATTCACGGATAAAGAAATTCAAACAGCAGTTTCAGGGTCAGCCTTCAACAGCTCATAGTCTGTAAAACATTTATTGGCACTCAACACCATTATTCCCATAGCATTTTAACTGCTGATTGTGTATGTGTGTGTGCGTGTGTGTGTGTATACAAGGAATTACACACATTACTCTTCACTGGAGATGAAAACAAAAATAAAAAATCTTCCAACACTAATTTTACATTGAGCTTAACTAAACCAAGTAATTGAGCACCCTTGGATCACACACAAACATTTGCAACAAGAAACAAACACATTGAAAGACAATTCATGAAGCTCAACGATTTTGCAGGACAATGAAACGGATGCTGAAGTCAATCATAATTCATAAAGACGATATCAAAGCCAATAATTAACATCTGCAGATAGCTATGAGCACTTGAGTTAACATCACAAGCTTTCCAAATAGGACTCCCTACCACTTAGTCTAACTTCTATCATCAAATTATCAGCGCCAACAAACACGCATAAGAGTAATTTCAATTCAGAATGGGGTAACACATACCAGTCTAGCTTGAACACATAGCTATATTTTACCAACTACAAAAAACATTAGCAGTCAAAATCTTCACGGACCAACACACCATATTCAATGTGTGTAAAAAAGTTCTCAGAAGACGCCAATTCGAAAAGATCATCAATAATGGAAGATAAAATAAAAAGATAAACATTGAAGAAATACCTAATAATCGACGTCTGAGAAGGTATTCCACCGAAGTCCGATCACTGACGAGTAGCTCTCAACTCATAGTGTTCGTTTGTCGATTTGGGGAAAATGTAAATCCGCTGGAAGCTTGACCCGATTAGAGCTAATTTTGGGCTTACAGCATCAATATGTACCCAATTTTAACTATGTACCTCCACATCTTTGAGCCTACGAAAAGGCCCAATTTTTTATCCGAGTCAACACACAAGTTTTTTATAAACAATTTCATTTTTCACCCCACTAATAAGACAAATTATATCGTGGACCAGGTCCAACTAATATTGTGAGTTATGATCTAAAATGACGTCATTTTTATTTTTTGAAGAAAAGACGATATATTAATTGTCTGCGGTATAACGTGAAGTGGCGAGTAAGGTTGAATTGTCATCATTTGGGGACTAGGTGTTATGATACGCTAATGCAATAATAACTAAGCATTGAGAACATCCAGATAGATTAAACTACCTAACTCAAGTCCGAAATTGAACTACTCACACATATTTAGCATAAATAAAGTAAAAGCACAAATAGAAGAGTATAAACACAACATAAGAGAAATAGAATGAAAGATAAACTTTCTTTTGAAGAGTAGATGATTTAGAATTTGGTGCTAAAATCCATGATTACAACCTTCAAAAGTGCAAGAAATGTGAAATCCAGTACTAATCTAAGCTAGGGTAACGATAGGAATTGAAGGGAAATAAGCTAAGACTACCTAGGGTTTGAACTCCCCCAAGACATCACAAAAACGCTTAAATAATATTCAGATATGGACAAAACAGAGAGAGAGAGAGAGAGAGAGAGAGAGAAACGCAACGTGACAAGGGCATGGCCGTGCCACTGGATGTGCCAAAATGTAGTGCACACTGCCTCGATTGGCATGGCCAAGAGATACAATAAGGCATAAAACATGCTATTGTTTTGCAAAAGTAAATTCAACATTAGAAAATTTTCTAGCTATTTCTTTAATGTGCTTTGATGATAAGACGTGATATACATAAACACTAAATTTTAATATAGAAAATTTAAAAAATATAATAACCAAAAAAAAAAAATCAAGCCGTTGAAAAACGACTTAATTTTTGAAAGAAAAAAATTATATAAAACAGATGGCGAAAAACAGCTATCCTCCACCCTCTACACGTCAAAATGACGTGTGGCCAGCATGTACTATCTGATTGCACATGTTAGTCACGTGATAGGGCGGAGGACAGCTATCCTCCACCCTCTACACGTCAAAATGACGTGTTACCAGCATGTATTCTTATTGCATGTGTTGGTCACGTGATAGGGCGGAGGACAGCTATCATCCACCCTCTACACGTCAAAATGACGTGTGACCAACATGCACTATCTAATTGCACGTGTTGGTCACGTGATAGGGTGGAGGACAGCTATCCTCCACCCTCTACACGTCAAAGTGACGTGTGACCAGCATGCGTTATCTTATCGCACGTGTTGCTCACGTGATACGCACGGCTTTTTAGGAAGAAAGCATTCTTCCCTTTTTTTCCCTTCCCTCCTTTCTTTACCTTTCTCCTCTTCTTTCTCCTTGCAGTGAAGTTGCTCTAATCTCATTTTAAATTGATCAAATAAAACAAATTTATTTAAAAAAAAAAAAAAATTGACAAATCAACACTTGACATTGACTTAACTGAATCATATGAAAAATAAAAATAAAAAGAATAAATACCACCATCTTTAAAATTAATGGGCAGCCAATTTAAATCTTAAAAATAAAAATAGCAACAAATGACATTTCTTAAAAAGTAGTAAACAAACCGTCCCTTAGGAAGTCCCGAAGCACTACTCCCAAATTCCCATCCTCGCCAGTTGCGTTGCCTGCCCAGCCATGTCAACGTCCAAACGCCGCTCCGCATCCAAGCGCAAGACTTCCGCCGGCGCCACTTCCGACCCGAAATCGCCGCCGGCGGCAAATTCCCAGCTATCCAACAAGGTGTTCAGCAAAGAAGACGAAATCAACCTCCTGAAAGCGCTGCTGGAATCCACCACCGACCCCACCGTCTCCCTCCCGCTGGGCCCCCACGTCTCGGAGACTCAGATCGCGGCGAAGATTAAGCGGATGAAAGAGCGGTACCACAAGCTAGCCAAGTCCAAGTCCCGAATCAAGACCGCTCACGACGAAGAAGTTTACCAAATTGCTCGCCTGATCTGGGGGAAACAGGCCAAGAAACCCGCCCCACTCATGGTCAAAATTTCCGAAACCGCCGCCGAGGAACCCTCGCCGGAAATTGAAAAACTTCCCGACGGCGAAGATTTGGGGGAAAATGCGGAAAAGGAGAACGGAGACGCAAGTGGAGAGGTGGATTTGGGGGATTTTCCATATCTGGTGGAGCAAATGGCTGTGAATTTCACAGGAAATGATATGTACTTGATGGGGTTAAGGCAATTGGGTTCGAGAAAACTGGAGGGCATGAATGAGCAGTGGAAGGGGTTAATGGAGGAAGAGGCTGAGTTCATAGCTAAGAAGGCTCAGTTTTATCAAGAGTTGATGGCTTTCAAGAATTGACATTTCCGATGAACAGAGAGAATTGGGAGGAGGCTCAGGTAGTTTGCTGTATTGTCTGTGTGGGATAAACTGTAATGCAAATGTAGAATAGAGTTTCAACAGTGATCTAATTGCGCACCATTTCAGAAAGAAATTCCTTTGTAAGCTTTTTATCTGTCTTTAGTTCTCTTCTATACCCCCATTGAATCATGTAGCTTAGTGTTTAACACCCTAATAGCATGACTCAAAGGAATGGTTGCTTATAAAAATCAAGCATTTGTAGTTGATATGATCAAGAGAGGGCAAAATTACTTCATGAAGTAGCAAAAGACACAATATTGCTGTTAAAGGCATATCAACAAACCATTCATCATTATGATCTAAGAAATGAATCAAGCCATGAAATTTAGACAGTTCATCAAGTTGTGGCTTATGGCATACCATCAATCTGCATTGAGTCTACCAGAATATTAGACATTTACCTCATAACAAGGTTTTCAGCAACTAGATCAAATACCAAACCACCATTGAAACCATCCATAAAAAACAATTCCAACACAAAAAAAGTAGCTGCCAATTGCCGACACAAATTAAAAAAGAAACTTATCAGAAAACAAAAGAACAAAGCAAAGTGGAGAGAAGTACATTATAAAATAGAAAAGAAGACTTTCATATAAATATCAACCAACAGTGATATATCATTTATGCACTCTGGACAACTTAACACCATAACCATTATAGCAGGAAGATTCTCAACAGCACAATAGCATAGATTCTAATGTTTTTCTCTTTAATTTAAAATATTGTTTCATTTCTAGAGGAAATGAAAGATGACAGTGACAATCTGCAGAGAGAATCATTGGCGGCTGATATACAAGCTTCAAATTTTCACTTGGCAATCAGGTTTAGCTGAGCCTGGTTCTCTTGCTGCTGCTGATAATTCAGTGGTCTCCTGAAAAGCATGATGTGTGGCTCTGGTCGATGAATAGCATAGTGGACCCATCCACGGCTCTGCTGAACTCCAATGGCCCTCCACTCATTCTATTAAATAAATGTAGACAAAATCAAAACAATAGCAAATATAAATGAAATTCGAACCTAGAATCCAAGCAATTTATATGACTACACAGTTCCAAATTACTCACTAGACAAAAATCATCTAATTTGCGTACTAACATTTTTAAATTTTCATTCTCTTAATGTAACACTACTGGTACAAACTAATCACAGCAATGGCAGAAAGATGGAGAGCCATGTTCTCATATACATCATTAACAAAATTGACCCAGTTATTGGAGTAGCATGTCAATAATAAAACTATTACAATGAAAATTTTCTACTCCTTCCATCTCATTAAGTTTAGTATTAGTCTATAAAATTAATAATCATTAAAAAAAATATTAAAGAAAATAAGCAAAAAAAGAAATAATTACTTTAACCAATGAAGAGTAAGGACATGAAAAATATGATAGATAGAGTATTTTTGTAAAGGCCGTTCATCATCAATCTCTCCAAAACATTATACCAATAAATTAAAACATGAGAAGCAAAATCTTCAAAATCAAAATCCAAAAATAGAAACTTACTTCAGAAAGAAGCCGATTCTTGGGGAGGAGTTTCGCCACTTCAGGTGGGAGAACAACATGCCTGAATAGAACCGCCGAAATCGACAAACATCAGAGGACAAGTATATTTCGGTGCTTCACAACATTAAAAAAAAAATACGGAGCAAATAAATATTAAAAGAATTGACGTGCTGAGAAGAACGATGAAGTACCTATACTCGAAAGTGTCATCGAAGTACTTCTCCGAATACTGAATCTGACCCATTTCAACTGCGATAACCCGAAAGGAGACAAAGACAAAGCACTTGCTTAGTTCTTCAAATTATAAGAGAATAAAAATTAGAAATTAAAAATGAAACCCTAATTTGAATTTTCTGCAAACACAATAGATTACTCAATATCTATAGAGAGAGACAAGAGACTAGAAAGAGAGAGATACCGAGCAAGAGAGAAAATGGGGAAAAATGAATGAATAGGCTTGGAGGGGACGGGGCGCAATGATAGATTTTGAGAAATTTACCAAATCGGCTGTTTAAAAAATTTTAAGAGACAAAATATATATATATATATAAAATGAAATGACAGAAATGGTGCTTGGCTTCATATTCAAATTTTGAATTCTTTCCCGCTTTGGGTTGATTTCACTATAAACGGTAAAAATGATGATTTCCTATATGGGGTAAGGAAGGAATTTAAATTCTGTAAATGATTAAATATTTTATATTCTCTTGTTTCTCGTTACCATCTTATTATTTTTTTTTTGAAAACTCGTTACCATCTTATTATTACTTTCGTAATCTATATATTTTTAAGAAGACGGTGAAATAAATCTTCAAATTATATACAAAATAATAATTAGGATTCTATTTCGATAAAACACCTCAATTTATTAAATTGATAAAAATAATAAGCTAATTAGTTGATTACCAACCTTAATTTATCAAACTTATACAATTAAGTCAATTAGCCAATTATTAACATGTAACCGGTTAAAAGGTGCTCACATGATATCTTTATTAAAATAAATAAAATTAAAAAATAAAAATAAAAATAGGACAAGTAGAGAAGTCATGACTTTAAAAAGAAAATAAAAATTGTTAACTTTATTTATTTTAATAAAGATGTCATCTCAATACCAACTAAGACTATATGACTCTATGTCACATTTTATTCCTTTATACTTGGAGTTTACGAGCTAATCGGCTCAATTGCATCACTTTGGCAAACTAATCATCTTAATTTCATCAAATTGATGAGTCATGTGCCAGATGCACACACATCATTTAATTTTAATAACATATGTGGCAAAAAAATTTAATTTGAATAGCATTTTCCTTTTTATATTTTTATTACTCTCCACCCTTTTGGACGAAATAAACTTGTGAAAAATATTTTAAAAATTATATTTTAAATTGATTTTCTTTAAGTATGTCTAATTAATAGTGTGGTGCTGAAATAAGGTACTCAAAAAAAAAAGTGTGGTGCTAAAATAAGAGAATGTTAAAAAAGACTACAAATGTTTGTGTATCAATTAAAAACAATTAAAAGAATATCAATGCATGTGAATACTTGCCCCATGCCAAAATTATAAAGATTCACACTTGTAACCAACTATAATCACACAGACATCAATCAAACTACACCTTCAGGTAAAATACGACTATATACTTTACTGTAAATCAAAGAATAAGACAAAAAAGGAAACATAAGCACTTCGAATTTCATGGATCGATATGGGGAAGAAAATAGTCAAAATACGATAAGAGCGTTTGCCAGATACTAAAGAAGCACTTTGTGAGGACGACGATAGATGCCTACAAAGCACTTAGATGCTTTCCCTTTTAAAAACTTTTTTTTTTGTGTGAAATTCAGTTAAAAATTAACGCCCAAATAAAGAATAGACCAAAATAAAGGTGTAAATATCTCCAGAGAAACTGAAGCATAGCCAGCGCCATTGCAAATGAATCAATTAAGTACAAAATGAACCTAATTCTGAAAGTACTAAACGGTATATTTGAGACCAAAGGTTATCTAACTATCAGGCAGCTGAATCAACATTCTACCAAAATGCCCACGAAAACTAAGACATGCCTCCAAATCAGTTTGCACCAAATAGCCTACAGATTTACACCCATTGCTTCATACTTCTCTCTTCTGTGAATAAATCTATCTTTCAAAAAACAGACCGCATCTGTTGTCATCAGCGATGATGCTATTCTATCACCTTATATACAACAGCCAAATTAATCCCAGCTATACATTTTCATTCCGCAAAATTGACATTTACACCCTGCACGACAAAAAACTTCATCCCTCCCTCCTACTTAAGTGAGAATTTCATGATTCGGAGACTTGCTTTTGCAGCATCGCCGTTCCCTGAAAAATCATCAGTTGATAATTGTCTTTGTAGTGCTTCAGCTGAAAGGCATAACACAAAACACAACTTGATTAACGTTATTAGTCGGATTGGGTGAGATGAGAAAGTGCACAAAAACACAAGGGGTACCTCTTCTGGAGTAATATGTTGAAAGCCAAATTTTTTTGTCCAAATAGATTCAGCTTCCTCTGCTGCAGGAAGCACCAGGTATTTCACACCCAAAGATTTCAGAAGATTCTCGATGGAATAAAACAATGACTGGAAGTACCCCTGCACCAGAAGTCGTCATTTAAATATCTGCAGCTTAATGTTACAAGCAAAGTTTTCTTATCTGCAACTTTAACTAAA
>CM008342.1:36389332-36402402 GCA_002525835.2 Ipomoea batatas | reverse complement strand
AGCAGTCTCGGGACCGGCTCAATTGATTCGACCAATTATCTTAAAGTCTTGCTTTAGCAATTGTATAAGATACTTTAACTTATCAGAGGTGATAAATGTGAAGATTTGGAAATTAATAGGAAGATTCACAATTTAACTCTCGTGAGCTTGAACATGATTTTCGGGATTTAAGATTAGTTTGGCTTTAATGTAGAAAGCTTATTGCAAGTGTGGGACAAATGATGTTGGTGTTATCCGCTGGCGGATGTGGGGTAGAAAAGCCGACCGCAGAATTGACTTTTCAGAACAAATTCCGGTTAAATCTTCTAATCAACATGTTTTGTTCTCTTCTATCTGACTATCTGTCATGCCCAGTCCTTTTTTTTTTTTGAGAAAGGTCATGCCCAGTCCTATTCACTAACATATTCACATTTACACTACTCTGATGAGTTGTACCAAATTTTTAATTAATGATATTATCAAATTTTAACATATTCATATTCACATTACCATTAATTTTAATCCAATGATATCCTAATCCAGTCCTATGAACTTGGATATATACTGTCAAAAATAGATATTAAAAAGTGTATATATATATATAAAGATTTGAATTGAGGAATCATAACTAATAAATCTTTGGTGTAGACATATCTCTTGAGACATACCTGATGACAATAGCATATCATTGTCTGTCATATGGGAGTGAAATTTGAGAGTACATGTAGAAGTTAGTGTAATATTACTATAAAATAAATTTGATCAAAAAGTATAGTCTGTTCAAAATCTTGTGGTAAAATGACACAAATCTTTCAACCTCTAATAAATTATATCGTGGATCAAAGTTCACCATGCACATGTGAGTCATGGTCCATATTATGTACTTGCTGAAGGTACATAATATGTGAATTGTAGTTAAATAAATTGAAGGTATATAATATATTAATTGCAGATGCATGACGCTAAGTCTTGTTTGGTAAATTGCAATATAATATGATGAAAACTTTATGCGTAAGAATCAATTCAAATTCATAATTTTCGTATACAAAAATTATGTTTAACACACTCGAAAACTTAGTTCACAATATATCTCATTTTAACTATAGATATTGCAATGTATTAGAGTTAATTGTATTTAAAAAAAAATTATAGATACAACTACTTTTTCATATTTACATCTTTATTATTGTACGTAAGTTCCAAAGCATAGGCAGACACAATGCCCCTTTTATTTATTGCATGTGTTGCACCTTGTTACACTTGAAATAGATTAATTCTAAGGTCATATATATTACCGTTCTTGTGCAGTGTACCTAATGATGATTAACAATTCCAAAGCGGAAACGATGATATTTTTTTCCCATCAGAGAATAAAATATTAATTTCGATTGGGAAATAATAATTGAAACTATTATTTAAAATAGACGACAATGGACTGAATAATGAATATAGTTGGTCCACCATTCGCGTTCTAAATATATTATTAGCGATCAGAATTATTAATAATCTTATAATCTACCTCTACATCTACAAATACAAATATAATACTCCCTCCGTCCCATTTTACCTGTCCTATTTATTATTCATTGGTCAAACCAACTCTTTCTTCATTGCTTATTTTCTTTAGTAATTTTTTATTATTTTTAAATTTAATTTTTTGTGTTTAATAGTACTTTTGATGTAGTTTCTAAATATATAAATTTTATATATTAATACTAAACTTAATATTATGAAAAATTGGATTAAAAATAACTTCAGTCAAGCCTCGTTAAACGAACCAGACAACCAAAATGGGACGGAGGAGTAATAAAGTTAGGTCCCTAACGAGAATCAAATAATATTGGTGTAATAATTGGTTAAAATGAATGGTTCATATTATTTTGATTGTAGTATTTTTTTCTACTTTACCCATTTACTTTTCTAAAATATCGCTGCATTCCGTCAGTATAAACTTTAGTAATAGAATATTCTGTCAACTATTTATTATTCTTAACTTACTCATTGTATTTCATAAGGAAAGTTTTATGTTCAAACCCCATCCCAATCAAAATTGACATAATTGTTAAACATATACTATAGATATGCTAGAGTGTATTAAAAAAATACAATATAAAATTTAACATGAACTTTGGTCAGTTAATTAGAATCACCAATTGGGCATTGATGAAACAATACACCTAATTTACAGTACATATTCAACATAGATGAGAAACTATGCATATTATCATTGTTTTTTTAATTTGGGGAAAGAGAATTTGGTTCTATCTAGATTAAATCAAGAATTCATTTCTTGCGGAAATGACAACAAGAGGAAGCATGGATCACACCAATTAATAGAGTTTTATGTTGACAAAAATTACGCTTGGGTACTATATCCAGTGATGGTGTTTCCTTCTAAAATTGCTATTGCACCAATTAATTTTATGAAAAATTATGTCACAGATAATAGTTATGCATTCTTAAAATATTTACTTTTATGAAAAATTTGATAATCTTGCATTGATATACGCCAGGATACCGAATGATACTTTGATAAATTCTGAAACACTAATTTAAAAATATACACTCACATTGAACTATTCATGCAATGCGCGTGTGATAACTAGTATCTTAATACATTAATAAAAATTGTATTTTTAGTTCTTTAATGATTGATAAACTTATGATTTACTCATCTAATGATTAACATGTTTTTATATAGCCCAACTTTTAAAAATTTTAATTAATAATTAAAATAATATGTGATGGGAAATACCAATTAACACTCTTTGTTTGTGTTAATTTTATTACCTTTTATTTTGTCACATAAATAATTAGAGCATCCATACCAGTGTTTATTTCACAGTTTTTTAGGGTGAATTTGTCACATGGAAGAGAGAAAAGAAGTAAGAGAATGTTGGAGTTCATCTGCTGTGTTTGGGGTGTTTATGCTCCCAAGGAAAACAAATTAAATGGATTGATTCTAACTGTGCGCGTTTCGTGCACAACAGGTGCCCATGCATAAATGTCTTTTTTTTTTTTTTTAAAATAAGTTTTGTTTTATTTTTTTCATCCGATCCCCTCCTATTTTTCTTTCTCAATCACATTTACAAAAACTCATTAAAAATCGCAAAAAGACCTTACTATTAAGGATGCTCTTAGTAAAGGTGACAATAAGTCCTCACTAATAAATGCATGTACAACTTGATACAATAATAATTATGGTAGCAATGAAATACAATTTGACAAAACATGTTGTGGTCACATGTATTTTCGTTTTTTTTTGAAAAAGTTCATCGTCACTTATTTATTAATTTTTAAATATTTGTGATGAAAATTCCATTGTTGAAAATGCAATGTTTTAGTTCCTTTTTCTGGTCACAGATGTGTGTGTGTGTTTTTTGTTTTTGATAAAAAATTTCTCAATTATTTCTCACTAAAATTGTGTGAAAAGCCAAAAGATCGAAGAGAAAGTCACAATGAGTAAAGTGACACTAAAATTGTTGTGGCTTTTCACTTATTAGTGACCCCTAACGACTAATAATCAATAACCAATAATGAGTAATAATTCAAATCCAGTAAGTAAAACTCAATAAATAAACACTTCATCTAACTTATTTTACTCGATTAAAATTTAGAATTATAATAAATTTTATAATAAAATGAATTAGACACGTAATACGAGACATCGATGATGGATAAAATGGTGAATGAAAGGGGACTGAAAACGAGGTGGACTGTTCTTCCATGTGAGGTTTGGCTAAAATTCAAGGGTGTTGTAACCAATTTTGGAGTATTGCAAATACTTGTTATACAAGTATATTTACTTGGGATGTGCGAAATCACGTTGGCGGTCCAAAAATGGGACAATCGGGTTAACAAATGCCAAAATACGTTAAGCTAATTTTAAATCCTTAATCATATCAATTATGCATAAGCGAAATCACGTTGCGTGTCAGATCAGATCTGATTCTACGTATATTGAGGATTAATTGCAATATTATCCGCCAGCTTGATTGTCATGAGTAACCATGCACTCTCATTCCTTAAGAGAGTTTGGACTCTCTCTCGTATTAAAAAAATCAATCTGACTAGCACTTTGCCCAATTTATAGTTTGAGTATGGTACGAGAAAGTACATGATATGATAGAATATTTCGTGATCTGACAAAAAAATTGCACCCAAAACCCAGCGAAAAATGCTTGTATATGATGGGGAATGAGTGAGCATTTGAACAAAGTTTGTCTTTTCTTTTGTTTTCTACCTAAATTTTCTTGTAACGTATTCACCTTATTTATGTTGGGGGGTGGTAAAATACCCATCTAAAAAAACCTATAAAAGTGCACAATTTATATCGTAGACTATGGTCTATCTTGCATGTGGATCCTGGTTCCAAACGTACAATGTTGTTTCAAATTAAGTAGTTAACATCGTCAATTAGTGGATCATGCCTAAACTAACATTCATCATTTAATATTTCATAATATTTGTTTTATATGTTCATAAATCAAAATTGATGTACATAAACACTAAACTATAGGTATATCATATCTATTTATATTCACTTAGTAGTAGGTTCATACTGTTTATTTTATATGTTCATAAAAAGAAATTTTAATGTACAAAAATATTACGGAGTACGTTAAAATAATAACTCTATGTATTTCTAGATTTATTTTTAAAAAAGAATTTTAAAAAAATATTTCAATGTGTGTTATTTAATTAGGTTTGAATTTCACTACAAACATGAATGAGAAAAAGACTTATGGAAGGTGTATATTAGATTCTTTATGTCCACATGAAGACTAGGTTCTGAATAGTAAACTGATTGGGTAACTAGCAATTTACCTCTGTAGTAGCTCTAGAGGAGAGGTCTTGTGGGTTTAGAATTAGTCCGATGAAACTGGAATCAATTAAGTTTTTTTTTTTTTTTTTTTTTAATATCCATTCTTTCAATGTTCAATATAATGCTCAATGCTCAAGAGAAAATTCACATCCTAATTAATCATCTACGTGATCCCCTTAAAAACAACAAACAACATTTGTATTTAACTTGCATTAGAAAAAGGTCTATTTAGCCATGTACTCTTCTGTCTTCTCTCTCACAAACACATATATTAAAGGATTAATTGAAATATATCTTCTAAAACCCCACAAGCAATGATGCTGTTTCTTAATTGAAATATATATTCCAAAAACCCAAGGCCTGACAATGATGATGATATATAATTATATATAATGGGGAAGGAGTTATCACTTTGAACAAAATTTAATTTGTCTTTTGTTTTGTTTCTTAAATTTTTCATGATTAATAAATAATATTGTTCACGCATATTTGGGCTCATTAGGATAAGAATTGCAATGTGCATGACAATTCAATTGACAAAAGTAATCATATATTCATATATAATATTCTTAAATAAATAGGAACTAAATAAATTTTATGATAAATAAATAAAGGCTATCTAGAAGCACGTATTCACACGAGATGATTTTTATTTTATTTTTTTTATGTGGGTTTAAATCCCTAATCTTATATCAATAACACCTTGATAAGTTAATGGTCCTTTCGTTTTGATTGTTAAATCAATTAAAGATTAATAATCGGTTGGGTCTTGTTTAAACCTCTATAAAACTTTTACATTGTCATACTAGACATTACTATAGTAAGACTATTGACTCTGTTACAATGCAATATCTGTTCATAATTACTTTCTCAAAATATGAAGCATAAAAAGTCAATATTGTCTCAATTGAGGCTTGAACCTACAACCTCTCACATAAGAGAGTAATTTGGTGCCATTGAACTATAAGGTCCTTGGCCACCATAATTTACTCATCACAATTCTTTGATTTACTGGAAAGTTCGTAACTAGTACCGTACCGATGGTGCACTCTGAGTAAAACTAGCATTGTGATCCTAACGGACAAAGAACCACAAGAGATAAATCAACCTAAGTTGCCCATAGCTAACATATTCAAACCAATTCAAGAAGCTAAGGCCAATACACCATTCTTACATAGAATCAAATATAAAATTTTGTAGTTATCAAGCAAACTGTTCAACCAAATTAATTGGCCCCACTCCTCCCAATCCTATTGGGCAGGGGTGTCGGTGTTTGGAGGCGAGAAACTTCGCATTTTCTGGGTGAAGTTAAACATCAAATAGCTAGAATGATTTTTTTTTTCATCATTTTATTAGGAAGCATTGTTGAAAAGGCAGGAAGCCATGATTAATGAGCTAGCTAGATAGGAACAAGAGACCTTGGCCGGCATGTGCTTTACAACTATATCATACATATATCATCCTTTACTGTCCTCACTAGTCACTAGATTGGCCCTCAATTGCTCCTCTAATGATGTTGAGGTATAAAATTTGGAATCTTCTGACGTGCTACTAATGATGTTGAGGCATCAAATAAATGCTTAAACCTAGCTGGTCTCCTGCACACCTTGATTGACCGAACATTTTACGCTATAAAAAGAAAACCAGAATATTTATAGATTTTTCTTTTTTAACTTTTACTTTTAATCTTTGACTATTATACGTCTTCATGCAGGGCAATCATTTTTTACACATTTAGTCATTAGTTATTAATTTTTAACATTTCGCTCAAATTAATTATTGTCACATTTTGTCCTTTCGAACAATTTTCTTGTTAATATTGTCTGATTTTCATCAATTGTAACCCAATACCACAATATTTTATTGTGTTGTCTATATGCTACTTAAATTTAAATAACTCATATAATTATCATGTAAGAGATTTTGGATAAGGTTGGTTGAGAAATTGATCAAAGGACCAAAGTCATCTCTCTCTCCTCTTTTTTTTTTTTTTTTTTTTTTTTTGTTTTTTTTTTTTTTTTTTTTTTTTTTTTTTTTTTTTTTAAGTTTGGAGGGATGGACATGGACTGCCCATTGGCCATTGCTTCCTGTATCCACCGCTTGCAATTGTAGCCTAATATATGATAAAAAAATAAGAATAAAAGTCCTATTTTATTTTGTAGATATGTATATATGTACATGTGTGTGTATATATATGCATTGTTCTCTAATAAAGAATATATATAGGACAAATTAGAGCCACCATTTGCCTTAAAAAAATATAGGACAAATTAGAGCACCATTTTAGCTAGTCACAATCATATACAGTATATAATACGGAGTAATAAATATTTTAACATTGGTTTCAACTTTCAATCTTTTTAACTTTTTCTTTTGATTTTCTGGTCTAAACCTCCATCACAGTGGGTTTTTAACAACATTATATATAATTTAGTTTAATAAAGATATTTGAGAAATTCCTAATTTTGTTCTCCGAATAGTTTTCCTTTTGTAAATTAGGTCTCTGTCCATCGGTTTGAACATGCAAATTGTATTTGTCGATCAGTTGTGCACAACATTTCACATTTAGTTCCTAATATTATATCATTTAGAGACCAAATGTGCAATATTGTGAATAATTGAAGGATTGTATTTGGACAAATTGATAAATAGAGACTAAATGTTTAAAATTAAAACAATTTAGGGGTTAAAAGTGTTATTCTTTCAAGATTTTTTTTTCTTTTGTAATTTTTTTATTTTTAGCCACGAGTTTAGTGTTGTATATTATTGACTGCGTAAATTCTTTTTTTTTTTTAATAGCTCCAGACTATTATCATATGGTCATATTTAGTCATATTTTTTTTTTAATTTTGTCTAATTATATCATTCACTTTAATTTGTTTATTCAATTAGCCTTTCGATTAAATTTTTATCATTCTACTATTTGATAAGGAGTGCTAACATGTAATTATCATTCAATTGAAAAAGAATTTACATGAAAGTGACAAAAATTACATGTTAGGGTAAGAAACTTGAATGATAAAGTTAAAACGATTAAAAAAAACATATGACTAATTCTTAAAAGTGCATCCATCTCTCTCTATAGCAAGTTGTGACTAAGAATGGAAGCATTATGAGAAAGAAAAAATAAAACGAAAAAAGAAAAACTTAGCTACCTCATTATTCTCATTTATTGCCTGTAATTGTCATTGTTAATTTCTAGGTGGCTTGATAATATTCGAGATGCAGTCTTCGTCAACCATGACAAATTATGCCGGAGATTACACTTCACGTTATAATCTGGATCATGAATAAATGTTTAGTTTAATAGACTGAATGTACATTATTAATGTACTAGAGGTTTATTATTCGATATAATCTTTAAAAAATAAATATTTAATGTATTAAAAATATATATTATACCAATGATTTTATCTTACAAGAAAAATCATGATTAATAGTATAATGATTAATCAATCATGTGTTAGGACTACATTTTTACCAATTACGGAGTATTGTATTATGGATCATTGTCCACATTACAAGTTAGACAGCTGACATATATATTAAGTTAATGCCATATGAGATTCTCCGAGTACAGTTATTTTATTATGTTTAATCCTAAACTTTCAAATTGAGAATTTGTGGTCTTTCAACTTTCAAATTGTAACCATTTGTGGTCCAAGTTAATAACTCATAGTCCTTCAACTTTCAAAATTTAACTAACAGTGATCCTCTTGGAAGGACCATGTGCAGTTAAAATTTGATAGTTGAAAGACCATGGATGGTAACAATTTAAAAGTTGAAAGACTATGAGTGGTTAATTTGAAAGTTTACAACTAAATGCAACAAAATCACTATATTAGGAGGAACCTAGATTGTATTAGCTCCATATATATATATATATATATATTCATTTAAGTATAATACTTGTTTAATTTTTAAAAATTCATTTTAATATACTGTACATTAAAAATAAATATTTATCAGTTATCCACTTTACAATATAAATCATGATTCGGGTAAACTTTGCCTATTTTTATTTGGACTGCTACTTTTTTACTATAAATCTTAACGGGCCAGCCCAATATGACTAGACGGTGAAGCATTTAATATGGACCATGGGCTATGGCGTGTTGACAATTTGTACAATCGTTATACCCTGCACCACGGTGCACATAGCAATGTGCACCACGTACGTAAAACGACGTCGTTTTAGTGTTAGTGGACGCGGACGCGAATGACTCCAAGGAATTCATTATCTATAATACACATAATCATTATCTAGAATATACAGAATGTTTGCCTAGAATACACATAATGTTTGCCTAGAATACACAAAATATTGACACACAATACATAGAGCTCATCCTCCTAACATTCAAATGCACAAACACATCACAACCTGTGTTAATAACATGAATACACAGAATATTGACACAAAATACACAGAACTCATCCTTCTAAACATTCGAATGCACAAACACATCACAACATGTGTTACTAACATGAATACACATAACGGTTGCCTAGAATACACAGAACGGTTGCCTAGAATACACAGAATGATTGCATGGAATACACAGAATATTAACATAAATATAGAGACCGGCGAAACGGGAAACGTGATTTCTGAAAAAACGGGCCATTAATTTACAATGCTTAAAACGACGTCGTTTAGGTACGTGGTGCACATTGTTATGTGCACCGTGGTGCACGGTATAATTTGCCCAATTTGTATTGTAACATTGTAATGTTCATTGCCTTTAAAGTGATTCTTCATCTTTTTTTTTGATAATAATAATAAACCTTCATTAATAAACATTAGAAACAAATACAAGGTTCAATGGAATGTAAAACCATTCCATACAATCAGACATAGAACTAAACTTTCTAGCTAAGCTAATAAAATTTAGATTCGCAGACTGTGTTACAAGAGAGTTTTGATCCTCATAGGATCTTAAAACTTTTGTCGAGTGATTGATGGCCTTGCAGAATGTGTACAAGTCGACCTCTGGATGGAACAACTTGCAAACCCCCTGAGTCTTTTTATTCTCACTGAAGTCCATTGACATTTTCCCCAACTGAAGGTACATAATCAGCCTTGTGTCTTTGGCCGGTTCATCAGTGGGTATCTTCCCGACTGAACTGATGTTCATGAGGGGTATATCTTTGTCGTCTACTTCGATCAGGATGAGTATCACACGAACCATGACCATATATTTCTTTGAAGCCCTCCAAAACAAACCTCGTACAAAACGAGAAGGAAAATAATAAACTGCAATAAATGCAGAAGGAGACAACTGCAATAAATGCAGAGGGAGACAAAACAACAACACTTATTAAAGGATAAAACAAAGAGTAAATGACAAAGAAGTTAAGAGCTCGAGACGCACGGGTCTCAAGGCTATCAACCTATTACCCTACCCCTATATTATTATATATATATATATATATATATATATATATAATTTATTTTAAAGATGAGAGATGGGAGGGAGGAGACGGCAGTGGTGGTGGTGAGGTCCGGCGGTGGCGGCGGTGGGATGGCGGTGCGGTGGCCGTTGGTGGAAGAGGCGCTGTGGTGGTGGAGAGTAGAGGTGCGGTGGTGGTGCAAGTGGACGGCTAGCCAGAGGAGAGAAAGAAAAAGAAAAAACGGAGGGGAGGAAAGGAGAAGAAAATGGTGGTAGTGGTGGGTGAAGATGGAGAAGAAGAAGAAGAAAAGGGAGAAAAAGAAAGGATGCCGCCTCCGCTAACCCACTAAGAAAGCGGAGGCGGCTTGCCGGAAAAAATGGAAGGTCGCCGGAAAATTAGAGAGAAGGAGGAGAAAATTTTGTAGAGAGAGAAGGAGGGACTACTTTGTGTCTTTCCTCTTGATTACCTTTGAATTGTCATGCAGGCTGTAGGCTGTAGCTAACATCTAAAAGGGAGCAATAAATATACCAGTAACATGCAAAATTAACGAAAACAAAAACTTAAATTTTATAAGGAAAAACAGAACATATATAATATCAAAATACTCCTAAGTTACTTTTTTTTTTGTTTTGTTTTGTTTTGTTTTTTTTTTTTAATATTGATGGAAGCTCGTAACCACTACTTGAGAGTGTGCACCATGTAAAATCCAATGTGACTAGCTTGACTGAAGGGTGTTGGTAAGAATTGAACTCGCAACCATCTTGTACGACATACAAAAATCATGCTCTACTTACTCGACCACCCTCTCGGACATTTTTTTAAAATATCGATGGAAGCTCGTAACCACTACTTAAGAGTGTGCACCACGTAAAATTCAATGTGGCTAACTTGATTGAAGAGTGTTGGTAAGAATTGAACTGACAACCATCTTGTACGACATACGGAAGTCATGCTCTACTTATGACCACCTTCTCGAACATATACTAAACATACCTTTAACATATAGGTCGGATGCATTTGAACATTCTTATAATATCTTCTAAAATAATTAATTAAGGGTGAGTCTCTTTGAGCTCCGTGATACGAGTTGGACCAAAATAGAAATGTGACTTATACCGAAAGATATAATACTAATTAGAAATAAATTCTTTGTCATTTATATGAGATTCTTTTGGACAAAAGTCCGAGATACTGGCCCAATAATAAACAATTATAGCCCAAATAGTAGATTAGGAAATAAATAAATAATACAAGCTATTAGGAATAATAATATTGTTGCTAAGAATCGAACTATGGTGTATGGGTTAGAGGTTAGGACCATAAACAACCAAGCTATGGAGGTTATTATGATCTAAGAGATGATGTCTTAAGAGGAATTAAGGGTGTCTTATATAGTGTAGAGGGCTTTTCGAATGGTTGACAAATGTATGTCATTGACTAGTCTTCGTTCTTGGCCACACATGTGCCCTCCCACTACTTTGCAATCAGTGCATTTCCCATGCATAACTAAAGCTTCCTACCATCTAGTATACAAGATAAATAGTGGCTTGGTGGGTAGGGTATGCTGTCTTGTGGAGGTTGCGAGTTTGACACCCCTTGACAAGACATCCTTTAATGTTTTGCTTAGCTTCATTCTTCACCCCTTGCAATAAAAATAGACTCCCACTTGGGCCAAGACTTTCCCAATAAAAATAGATCCCTAGGTCCATGCATGGCCTCATCATATCACTTACTATCATATATGATTGTTATATAATTAAACTATTTGTTTTCATTTGCTTGCAACAATTAGTCATTCTAAAATTTTGTTATTTCGCCAGTTAATAATTATGGCTAATATATAATTTAATCATTCAATTAAAAGAGTTTAGACGGGAAGAAGAGAAATACTATATTGGGCAAGAGGCTTGAATAATAACATTAGCATTCACCTTTCAAAAAAAAATAACATTAGCATTCTTTATTAAATGGTTAAATGACAAAAATTCTAATGGAAGATTAATTATGACAAATAAATAAAAACTAAGGATGTATTGTGACGAAATTAAAAGGATAGAACAAAATAGGAAAATATCACATTATCACACTAGTAAGAGACAAAAGTAAAATTTGTTCTATTAAAATATATTAAAACAAAATAGAAAAATAAAAAAATGACAAGATCATGCTAAATTTGGAAATGTGATTATGACATTAAAAATTAATAAGAATAATAGTAATAAATAATGGTAGTATATGCCCTATATGGTAAACTTGCTTTTCTGGGATTCCCAATATGGATATTGAGATGCCACTTTATTCAATATCTGGATTTACTATAATGGGGACGGGGTGATATTTGGATTGAACAATGTCCGGATACATTTGTATTTAAACATTCGTTAGTAAAGTTAATTGGCACGTGAAGGTAACGGTTGGCACGTGAAGGTAACGGAGGCCACTTGACGGCACACGCTACAAGCAATTAACGGCGTCATGGACAATTTTTTCGTGTGTTTTTAATTTCTTTTATTTTTATTTTTAATAAATATAATATAATTATAATAGAGTTAGTATTACTCAAAAAATATATAATATTATTAATTATATTTTAGCTATAAATAAATACAATTAATTAATTTAAATGGGGGTTGTAAATTAAAATAACAATAAAATAATTTTAAAATAAAAATCACACTTTTCATAATTGAATTATTAAAAAAAAGCACTTTTAAATTAATTACTTAATTATAATGCCATCACTTAGTCCATTAATTATGGGTAAAATGACTTTTTAACCCATCCTAACAAAAGTTCAAGGACAAGAAAAAGTCATTTTTCAAAAAATGGATGACAAATAGTGTTTTTTTTTCTATAATTTATAGACGAAAAT
>CM008342.1:36348343-36358779 GCA_002525835.2 Ipomoea batatas | reverse complement strand
GGGTTAACGATTTCAGATTAATACCAGAAGATGACGTGAGGGATTGCATAGCTCAAAGGGGGGGGACTCAAATGGAAATATGAGATAAGATCCGTTCCAAATTGGAAAGTGAAAGAGATATAGAAAGAGAGCGGTAAAAGCTTGTTGTTCTCTGTGAAGGGAACGTCCAAGCTGAGAGAAAGAAAGAAGGCGGAGGGGTTTATATATTGCTGTGGAGAAGACTTGAGAGAATTGGTGTATGCAAGTGTGCGCAATGGTAATTTGGTCAATCTCACACCTACCCTCTTTAGCTCTCTCCCTATATTATTTAAAATAAAACTTACAAATCCATCCAAAATTTTTATAAAAAAAAAGTTATCAAATATTGATTTAACATTTTAATATTAGCTTATTTAACACGTAAGCATTTTGTAAATTTTTTATTACTCTAATAATTCATTTTTAATTTTAAATATGACCCCTAAATCTTAAAAGAAATATCTAAAATAATAGTTTAAAATTTTACAATGTATGGAGTTAGGTAAAATTGCATCTATGGTGTTTTATTATTTTTTTTTTGTTTGACTACAGGTTTTTTTGTCAATCAATTAGAACCATACATCAAGACTAATCATGTTCAAATCAGAGAGAACTTTAAAGGGGTAGCAGAGCACTCCATGATGAGTTTCAAGGTAACTGTATTTTTATGACTAGATTTAAAACTTTTGATTAATAGAGGTACATACATAAGTGAATTTAACCTCATGACATTATAATGTTTTTAATTTAATTAATTTTAGGATATAGTTTTTGTTGGTATATAATCTCCTATTAAAACGCAAGAATTATATTACTTTTTTTTTTTGAGAATCAAGAATTATATTACTTAAGAAATAGCTCACCAACTAAATTTGGTCTAATGCGTGTATCTTTGAATATACACAAAAAATAAAGAAATAAAATAAATAGAGGGGGGGTTGGTGTGGGAGAAAGTAGTGGTAGGAAGAATGCATGAGGGGCCTGTCGGCTGGCTGGCTACTGTATTTTGTTTGGGTTTGTGGTTGAGGACCACAAAACACAAGTTGGAGCTTTTGTCACGCACACTAAAACCCTGTGGCCTTCGCTACTTCTCTCCATGTTATAACGATTAGGTATACCTGAATATGTACATTCAGTTGCTGGATAGGTGTTCCCGACTATCATTCAATAATTTACAGGAAAATCCGGAATATAAATTGGATTAGATTGTTCATAGATGACTGGTTCAAATTAAGAATTTTTAATGTAGTTCTTAAATATAAAATTTCTATCCATTAAAACTAAGTATAAAAAAAAAAAAAGGTAAATGCTAAATAGCTTGAATCAAGCGTAATTATCTATATAAGATTTACGTTTTGGGACGGAGTAGTATATATAACTCATGAGAGTGTTGATGAGGTGGTGTAAGTTTGAAGAATGAGTGTTTTTCCGCTCTTAGTCCTACAAAGCACAAAGAGCGATTAGTCTTGATATGTGATCTTATATAATTGGTTTAGGAAATCTTGGCTTGAGCCTGTGAGCTCTTGGCAATAATCTAGATTAATTTACTTCCTTGTGATTTTTTGTCGGCGTGTTTATTCATAGCGCACTTTCGAATAGTGGTGGTAGCCCAAAGATTTAGGAAATCTTTAACTGGATAAAAATAAATAAATAGTATTTAACAAGTTGTTACGATGAAACAATGAGAATTTGGTTTTTTTTTTTATTTAGCAAGGAGGGGGTTACCCTAAAGTACAGTGATCAAACATAATGGGCGTTACGCCACGAGGGAAAACCATAAAAATCATCTGCTAATAGCCCAAGGATTTCTTCCGGTGGGCTGGTGAGCAATTTTAAGCCTCAGGGTGACCTTTTGAGAGCTTGGCGAGCGAGTCAGCCGCTTGGTTCTGTTCTCTCACGACCTGTGTTATTTGCCAAACCTCAAAGCGGCGTAATTCTCTTCTACATGCCTCCAAGATGTTGTGAGCTGCGATCAACGGGTGTCTTGAAGAGTGCATGAAATCACAGATATCTTTAGAGTCAGTTTCAAAACTGACTTTGCTGAAACCCAAATGAGCCGCCAGTTGCACACCTTTGAGCAAGGCCCAAGCTTCCGCTTCTAATGGAGAGCAGTTTCCAATGTTATAAAAGAAACCTTGTTTCCAAGTGCCTGCCTCGTCGCGTATCAAACCTCCGCAGCTGGCTCTGGAAGTGCTTATGTCGACAGCGCCATCCACGTTTACCTTTACGAAGCCCTCTTGGGGTTTAGACCATGTAAGTGCCTTCCAGCTTGTCTCCCGGCTACATGGGGCTTTTGATCTTGCGAAGGCTCTATTGATTTCTTCTGTTTGGGTTTTGATAAGGCGACTTTGGATTGAGGAGGTTTTGTAGTATTCTTGAAGATGGCTTCATTCCTCCACTTCCAAATCCACCAAGCTGTTAGCGCGAACACTGTGCTTCTATCAGTCGGGTACCTGCCATTTCCTTTATAGGCAATGCCTTCCTCGAGCCATGTGTGGAATGGTAAATCCTTGGTTTTGTCTGTATAATCTGGGAGAACGGCTCTCCATACTGTATTCGCAACAGGGCAATGACGTAGAACATGCTCTTCACTTTCAATGGTGTTAGAACAGCACCAACATTTGTCAGAATCTGTCATACCTCGTTTAGCTCTATTCTCATTGGTCATTATTCTATTGTGTTTCACAAGCCATAAGAAGGTTCGCACCCTGTTCGGCACTTTCAGTCTCCAGATGCTATTCCACTTTGTTGCCTCAATGGAATTAACCTCTCCTGTTGCTATGTCATAGGCTGTACTTACTGAGAAGTTTCCATCGGTCTCATTTTTCCATGCAGCTACGTCGTTCAAGTCCTCTTCTTCATGCAGCAAACAAGCGGCTAATCTATTAAGCGTAGTTTCTGGAAGGAGATGGTTAAGAGCCTCCCAATGCCAGTTATCAATTGAACTCCAATAGCTTGAAACACTTCTGTTAATATCCCCAGCCGGAATGGGGTTGATGACATCGTGGTGTAAAGGGTTATCACCCAACCAGGTTTCAAGCCAGAAAGAGGTGTGTCTGCCATTCCTCACCAACTTCTTAGAACCATTAACCAGAATGGGTACTGACTTGAGGATACCTCTCCATGCATTAGACATGTTCGACCTAGGTCTCCAAGTTCTGCAATCAGGTGACGAAATTGAATATTTGGCTTTGAGAATATGAACCCAGAGGCAGTCCTCGTTCTGCATCAATCTCCACCCTAGCTTAGCAAGGAATGCCCGGTTTATTGGCTCTAACCTGCGTATGCCCAGTCCTCCATGAGATTTCCTTTTTGTGATCACCTCCCATTTCACTAAGTGGCATTTCCTTTCGCCCTCCTTACTTCCCCATAGAAAGTCGCGAATGATCTTCTCGATAGCTTGAATTACTCCGCTAGGCAAAAACGTTGTCTGCATTGTGTAATAGGGTACTGATGACATAACCGCCTGGGCTAGCGTATACCTTCCTGCAAACGAGAGCGACTTGGACTTCCAACCAGCTAGTTTCGCCCTTAGCCTTTCTATGATCCCAGAAAATGAGTCTTTCATCAATCTTCCATGGAATGAGGGAACACCAAGGTATTTGCCCATGTCCGATACCCTTGGAATTCCCAGTAGCCCGCTGATACTCTGCTGCTGTGCTTCAGTCGTGTTCTTCGAGAAGAACACCGAAGATTTCGAGAGGCTCACTTTTTGGCCCGAGGCTGCACAAAAGACGTCAAGGCACGCCTTCATCTCCCCAGCTTGCTCCACGGTAGCTTCCCCAAACAGAATTAGGTCGTCTGCAAAAAACAAATGAGAAACATGAGGACCATTTCTAGATATTTTGATTCTTTTCCATCTGTTATGAGCTATCGAGTCGTGAATAATATGGCTAAGTCTTTCCATACATAATACAAAAAGTAAGGGGGATATAGAGTCTCCCTGTCTTAGGCCTCTGCCTGGGCTAAACCAATCGAAATTCTGTCCATACCACTGGACAGCTAGACGCGTTGTGGTTACGCATTCCAGAATGTTTCTTCTCCACTTCTGATTGAAGCCAATATCTTTTAGTGTGTCTTCCAGGAAGCTCCAGGACAACCTATCGTAGGCTTTCTCAAGATCCAGCTTGACTGCCATCCAGCCTCTAGCGCCTTGTTTTGTTCTCATTGAATGTAAGACTTCCTGATATACGAGAATGTTATCAGTGATCGCCCTCCCCGGAACGAAACTGGTCTGGTGAGATCCGATCAGCTTTTTCGATATGCCTTTTAGCCTTGAGGTCATTGTTTTTGTTAGAAGCTTATATGACAAATTGCACAATCCAATGGGTCGAAACTGTTTAACTGATTCGGGGTTTGGTACTTTGGGTATGAGAGAAATGATTGTATCATTGACTCCTGGAGGGAGACTACCGGATTCAAAGAAATCTTGAGCGAAGCTCACCAGACAGCTACCGACTACATTCCATGATTTCTGATAGAAACCTGCAGAGAAGCCGTCGGGCCCTGGTGCTTTGCATGGTGCCATGTCGAAGAGCGCTTGCTTTATCTCTTCCTCCCGGAATGGGGCATTCACTTCCTCCCAATCAGAACTAGGTAGTTTAGGAAATTTGCCAAACTGTAGAATATGGGACTGTGATGATGTCTCTTCCGCATAGAGGTCTACAAAATAATCCCGGACATGGTTTCTGACTTCAGCTTCTTCTGTGATCCACGTGTTGTTGTCGTCTTTCAGAGTTGTGATTCTGTTGCAACACTTCTTAACCGATGTCGCTGTGTGGTAATATCTGGTATTCCGATTCCCGGACGTAATCCACTCTTCTCTGGATCGTTGAAACCAGATCAATTCCTCTTGATATAAAACTTCCTCTAGCTCCAAGCGTAATTTTCTGTCCAGCTTAATGAGTTCCGGTTTAGGATTGATCGCAAGGCTTCTCTGGACTCCACCTATTCTAGCCAACAATCTTTTCTTTCGAAGGAAAATATTACCGAACGTACTAATGTTCCATTCTGTCAGAACCTTAGCCAATTCTCGTTTGTTATCTTCTAAGCCTCTATCACTCTTCCAATACATGTCGACCAGAGGTAGGAACCCAGGATGTGTGGCCCAGGCCATATTAAACCGGAATGATTTATTCGAAGCTTGTCTGTGGATTTGTCTAGTAGTAATAAACTGAGGGGAGTGATCTGATTCAAACCTTGGGAGGTGAGTAACGGACGTATCAGGGAAGCTCAGTTTCCAATCTATATTGCAAACTGCCCTGTCGAGCCTCGCTCCTCTAAATGAAGCCGTATTGGCTCCTCTCATCCAGGTGAACATTGCTCCTGTAAAGCCCAAATCTATCAACCCTTCCTGGAATAACCATTCATTGAAGTCTGAGCACCTTGTTGTGGAAAAATTCTCAGGGTTGCTCACTTCCTCACGTGAAGTGACTGCATTAAAGTCCCCAGCTAGTAGCCACGGGCCTTGGTAGTCTGAGGTGTTAGTCATTAGATCAGCAAACAACTTCCTTTTGAGGTAGGGATTTGGGCTCCCATATATGACTGAGAACCTCCACACACCAAGATCTGCATGATGTACCTGCAGAGTAATGAATTGAGGGTGACTATCAATAACATCAATGTTTATTGAGTCTTTCCAAAGGACCCAAATACCGCCCGAGAAGCCTACTGCTTCAACTCGGACCCATTCTTCATAGCCTAAGCTAGAACAGATTGTGTTGGCATGGGAGCCAGACACTTTTGGTTCCAATAAACAAACAATAAGTGGTTTATAAGTCAAAGAAAGGAAGCCCAGGGCGCGCTTGAAGGATCTTGATGCAGCGCCCTGGCAATTCCAAACAAGGCACGTCATGGGAAACAAAGAAAAACAACGCTCAAGAGCGCAAGCGGCCATCAGCCGCAACACCCCTTGGTTCACATAAACCATCACCATCCATCATAATCGTGTCTGGGTTGAACTCAAACTCGTTTGAGCCGCCGAGGTCGGGAGGGTCCTCCTTTGGTGAGTGTTCAATCCCAGCCATTGGAGGCAGCTCCCGTTGCCCATCCGCATGATGGACCACCGTGGTTGTGATATTTCTGCCACGATTCGAGCCACGAACGACTGTGTGCTCTGTTTCCGCTGCTGCACGGTTTGGTGCTCCGCCCCTGCCTTGGCGCCCCCGATTATCGCTACGGTGGCCAAATTGGTGACCGCCACGAATGGGCATATGGTAAACTCCATGATGGGCAGTCTGGTATCCACCCCTACCACCAGGTCGGGGTCCTCCCCGACTGGTTGTCTGTCGTCCCCTTGGGTGAACTGTCTGGTAGCCTTCATAAAAATCGACTTGGGTTGGGCCTTGGTTTTTGAATTGAGCTTGTCGAATGGTCTCCGCCCCCTAGTATTGCGATGGTTGCCGGCCTCACTCTGCACAGGACTTCTTTGATTAGTGCCAGTATTGGTCTTAATCCTGGGCAACGCTTCCTCCGGCTGCTGCAAACCCATGGTTCCTTCAGCAGTCTCATGACCTTGATTCAAGTTAGGCTCCTCATAATCTTCTAATACTGCAAATCGTGACTGCGTTTCAAAGATCCCAGAGGCCGGAGCCTGCCCCATTGGCGTAAATTGCCTTCTGTTCGTAGGGGGACCGTGTGCTGGTTGATTTGGCCTTCTGTACTGGTTTCTCCTTTCCTTGCGGTTAACTAACATCCAAGACCCATATTTCTCTGAAACACCTTGATCGGTCGGTTTCGTGTTCTTCGTTGTTGGGTCATTGTGGCCAGCATCTTCATTCTCCTCCTCACGGCCGCACTGTTCGTGCCGGTGACCATATTTTCCACATTTGAAACATACTAGGTGGATTCCTTCATATTCAATAGTCCACTCTTCGAAATTCAGGACAAACTTTGATAGCAAAGGTTTCGTCATATCCAATTCAATACACATTCTTGCGAATTTACCTATGGAGGTGAGACTAGTGGTGATGTCTATTTTCACCGGACGACCGATCGAGAGCCCAATCTTCATCATGAAGTCCTCTTCGAAGTATTCAATCGGTAATTTGGGGAATCTCACCCAGACCAGAAGCTTCTCAACCTTGTTTCTTCTTGGCTTGAAGTTGGGCTCCCATTCTTGAACGACCAGATAGTGGTCCATTATCATCCAAGGGCCCTCGTATTTGGCAAATTCATAATCCTTCAGAGCTTCAAATCTCGCTATGTAATAATCATCACTGATCGCAATTAGGTCAAAGACACCCTCCGGCTTCCACATACGCTGTAATCGCTGGAGGAGATAGGTATAACTAACCGTACGACCCAAAACTTTAATGATGAGCGAACGGCGCCATGGCCGTCTGAGCCTCTCTTTCTCCGCCTTGGTAACAGGGATAATTGGGAATTCCGATTTGAAATTGGCATCTTCCATGGCGTCGTCGTCCGAGGCAGCCTCGTTCTCCTGAGGCGGATGTTCTTGTCTCGTCCACACGTTTTGGGGAGTTTCCTCTGGGGTTCTCCAACGGCCCGACTCTGGGGTTACTGCCTCCGCGGCCGTGGGTGTTTCTTGCATTTGAACTTCCGAGGGGAGCGTTGAAGATGATAGCTGTGCTCGTGCTCGCTTTTTCTTGGTGCTGCGTTCCAGGAGGTCTTGGTCTTTCGGCGACCGATTGGTCGCCGCCGGTGAAGCTGGTTCAGAGAGATTCTCGGTTACGAATTCCATTCTTAGTCGTTATATTATTTGAGAATTTGGTTATTTAAGGTGAGTAAAATTCTCCCAAAAAAAAAAAAGTGATTAAATAATGTGTGGGTAAAATGTTTTTGAATCTAGTGTAAATGGTATTCATGACATGGTACGGTTCCAATCACGTAACTTAAGATTTTTGAACGCAATGTATTTAAGATTTTTTTTTCTCAAAAAAAAAAAAAAAACTAGTGGTTTGTTTGGTGGATATGGAAAACAGAAAAGCACATGTACATTACTTAAATGTAGCAGGACTGCAGTGATACTTTAGAGCTGTAGAATTGACTCCAACATGTACGGGTAGTTATACATATATATCATCTATAGGTGTAGGGAAATGAGTTTTTTTTTTTTTTTTTTTTGAGAAAAGTTAATTCTACATATAGTAATCTTTTCATATTAAGTCTTAAACTTTTTTCCTTCTAATTTTAACCTTTTCTTATTATCTCCTTATATATATAGGGGTAAATTTGAATGAGAATTGTCCCTATAAAAAGTAAAAGACTGATCATTGTTGTTCATCATAGTTCATCAATAATAGTTGAAGACTTTAGTAAAAAGAACATGTGGTCAATATTATAATGAAATATCTATAAATAAAACTGACTCCATTATTTTTTTTCCTTATTTTTTAGCAACTCTCAATTATTGATCTATTTAAATGAATTGATCATATCAGCCATCACTTTTTACATACTCTATGTCTCTGTGTGTGTAACTTTTTTATTTGAAAAGAAAATTCTTTTTTTTTTTGTTACAACATCTGGTATTTTCATATGTATAAAAGTAATTCGAATTTGGTCCAAATTACATCCACATGATTTAATTTTTAACAATTACATTAATTGTTCACTTACTGGCTTAAAATTTTTGTTTGAATTCTTTATAATTACCAATTTAACAACCATTAATTATTTGTTTAGGATAGGGAATCCATGTTCATAAATATTCCACTACAAAGACTGGGATCTCATTTTATCCCATCTCTGGGGGTAGAATATGCCCTGCATAGCATGGCATCATACATTTTCCCCCAACTATGATTCTATGAAGCCTCACTTTCCTAGCACCTCTTCTAGAAAATGTAATCCATTTGTTGACCCAATATGTACAAGCACAAACACAGGCAACAAATAAGAACACACACATTTATATAGTTTCATTTATATAATGTTGTCTGCATGGGCAGCTCAAGTTGGTCACATATATGGGTGAAATTTAAAAATAAATACCAGGGATCGAGTATTTGAGTCTCACTAGCGGTAGTGTTGCGCAGTAAGCAAAGGTCTAGCTTTTGTGTTCAGCTGAGTTACTATGATTTACATCATTCGAAATGCTCTGTCAGGTCAGGGGTTGTGGATTCAACCTTTTGGAAAGAAAAGAATTATAATGCTTTTTTGTAAGTTATATTTAAGAGATAGAATCCTTCATTAAAAGCTTTAGTATCAAGAAACTAAGGAATTTTCTTGATTTTTTCTGCACACATAACATTAAGTTGCGTAGAAGTTGCTAAGCATCAACATTCAACAGACAGTAAATTGAGTTAGTTTCCCTGCAAATTCGGTAGTTGTTGAAACGAGAAACTTTCTACACCCTTACTATTAACAACTTGCAAATTGCAATTTAACTATTTAAGCAAAAAACCATCACGTGACAACGAGAGATCAAAATAACTAATAACATATAATTAAGAAATAAGAATTTTTTCCTTTAAATTAATATTACTGTAGTTTAAATTATTCGTTTGTGACAATTGGTTAGGGCACTCTAATGTAATGGTAAGGTCTTGACGTTTATAAAGAGTGTATTTTGTGCCAACTATCATGTAGTATGATGACACATTTTTTACCATTATAAATAAGTGGTCACATGATTAAATCCTGGTGTAGTGGGACTTTGATTCTTTGGGCTGAAAAATGCTTGAAAAAGTATATAATATATTCTATCTTGTAAAAAATTATGTGTGTTTCAAAGAAAAAAAAAAAGAATATATCATTTTAAAGAGTTGGATCATGGTTGGCATTTGGCAATGTGGCTAGAGTTGCACTAATTTAGTGTTTATTTTTTAACGAGGGATACATGCCACCGTTACCCGATAGTGTACCATACATTGAGTAAATCACATTAAGAAATCAAGTGAATGTTGTTTAAAAAAAATGAACTCGTACCATCCAAAATACAAGACTTATGCTACACTCACTTGACTACGCATTTAGAGCAAATTTAATGTTTTTAATTTTAATGAAAAGGGAAACCCGTAGCCACAATCTAATGATGTATACTAGGTAAATTTTGCTTCTATGTAATAGTTTACAAATCACATGAAAAGACCTTATGGAATAAGTTACTAAACGTTAGCAAGAATCAGCAATTATCCTAACAAAAAAAAAATTATGCTTAACACATTTCACCACTCCGATTGGAAAAAAATTCAATGTATTTTTAGTGACGAAGAACGTGGCCACCAATAGTTAAAATTTTAAATGTAGCCTCACATGCGACAGCGGGTTACCTCGATCGTACAAAAAACAGCGCATCATTGACCATTGTGCTTTAAAAAAAAAATTGATTTTATTTTGTTTTCTGTTAAAACTCATGCCAATAATGCTTGTGTTTCACATGACTACAGATTTGTAGATACAAACAACTACTTATAATTCATCCATAAAATCAGAACAGGACCACTTGTGTGTAC
>CM008342.1:36291227-36303678 GCA_002525835.2 Ipomoea batatas | reverse complement strand
GCCATATCAAGATGTTAAGATATTAAACGTGACTGTTCCAAAGTCTTAACAGTAGTTCTAAACTGCAGCCATTTCATGACTACTGTCAGATGGGTTCTTGTTGCAACAACTTGTTTCTCCATATGCGAATTGTTGTCCTTGGTGAAGTGGCTTCAGAGCATATATACTAGTACTGAATAATTCAATGTCATGGTATGCTTCTTTTGTTGTTGAAATTTACTTCCCTTTTCAAGTTCAATCTTTCCTATCATCTCACCACCTTTGCCTATTAGAAGTAGCCTTACGGTCATTTACATTTTAGTTCATAAAGACATACACTGTTTCTCCATTTTTCTGCTTTATTCATCATCATCGTCTATTTTTGGTCTCTCTTTAGGATTTGACGCTTTGTTGGATCCAATCCCAACTACTCTAGGGTTTGTAGGGATTACAAAAGGTTAACTCTTTGGTTTTTTATATATAGCATATATCTGCTGAGTCTAACAATGATATAAACAACAAAATCATACGAGTGATTATAAGATTATGACTTTTGGCAAATTTAAATTGGCTGTGCAATTTTGTAGTTAACCTCAAATGTTGTCACATCCAACATAGAAAGGAGGCTATGTATGCACATTGGAATCAATCTGCCCCTATTTGAATTGAACTTAATCTCCTCCCCCGTTACCTTCAAATCATCTTCTTTTTTGCTTCGAGCGTTAGGTTTTGATGAGATATGTTTAATTCTGCATCCTGTCTTTGGGCGAGCAGTCCAACCATGTGCTCACTGTGGAATGATCTGTTTTCTGTTGCAGTAGTTTGTGATCAAGCTCATTCAAAAACTCACCTCTGAGATGAATGCATATGTTGTGATAGAAATGTGAGCCGAGAACTCATTAACAGTTTTGAGGAATTTGGGTTCCTGGAGATTACTCTTTGACTGTCTAATATGAACATTTCAAGCCTCATTGCCATTATGAGATGATGTACAATGTGACAGGAGTAATTTATGGAGCTGATTATCTCTCCAACCCTTTTGTTTCTAATTGACTACCAGAATTGACTTTATGTTACTGGTAATTTGGTATGTGGCTATGTATTTGGTGTCTAACATAACAGAATTTGATAAAAATAGATTTGCCATTTCTTTGTTATCTACAACACTAACTTCTCTTGAAAGGAGCAAAACAAACCAACTTTGATGCTTTTTTTTTTTTTTGAAAGGAACTTTGATGCATATATTACTTATGTGATAAAATTGCACTTATAAGATACGATTATACATTTTGTCCCTAAGTAATATGGTAATTGTAAGATTCGTCTTTACTTATTAGTCATGTTCAAGTCCCATTAGATGTCCTAAGTCACATGGTAATTGTAAGATTCATCTTTACTAATATCTTTACTTATTAGTCGTATCCCGTTAGATGAACAAGTTTCACAAATTAAAGTGAGCACGAAAGGAGAAAAAATGCAAAGCCAATAATAACTTAGAAAAAAAAGTGAGCATGACCAAAAGGAACAAAAATTACAATTTTTCCTCTAAAATAATACTCCGTATCACATTCCATAAAATAAACATATCATCATATTATTTTTCCCTCTACACTTAATATACATAAATTGTTAAAATACTTTTTTTTTTTAAAAAAAAAAAAGATGTTAAAATATACTTGTAATCCATATAAGATAATATTACATTTCTATAATGTTGACTAAAAACACAGTAATCAACATGATATGAAAACCAGATAGTAGAGCTTGGCAAAAATGCATTGATACAATATCTAAAATAGCAATTAGAAAAATTTCAAAGTTAACAAATACTGAATACCACCACGTATGTAAGCATCTTCAATTTGTTTTCTAATTTGAACTCATAAGAAAACAGAATCCATATGGCAATCCTACAAGAAAACTCAAGGACAGACTCTTAAAATAAGCAAAACATTGCACCAAACTAATCAAAAAGACTGAAACCCATATCATCATCAGACTCTTCTTTCTCTTCAACTTTCTTCTCCTCTTTCTTCTCCTCAGCAGCTGGAGCAGCAGCGCCACCACCGGAAGCAGGTGCAGCAACCGCCACAGCACCGCCACCAGAAGGTACTGAAGCCAGTTTTTCCCTTCCAGCTGCAATCAGCTCGGTGATGTCTTTTCCCTCCACTTGGGACAAGAGTAGGTCGATTCTATCGGCATCACAGTCAGCACCAACTGCAGATATTCAAGTGAAGAATTCAATAACGCAAAGACACCAAATGGGTAATGTGCAACACTAACCAGACATAAACTACATAAACTCAGTTATAAGATGACATTCAAGTGAAGATTTGATCAATATCCCACAGATACCAAATGAGTCAGACAAACTACATATAGCCTTTTTTCAGTTGAATCAACTAGTTATAAGTTGTCCTGTCCTCTAACATATGAACTATCATTAGTATACTGAAATGTTTTCCCTAAAAGTTCATCTACAATACATACTACATAAACACTTGAAACATAACTGAATAATACAGACAAACAAGTTCAGCACACTTCAAACAACTGCTAAAATTGCATCTTTAGATATGTACATTCCAATTGAAATCACAAGAGGACAAATATAGTAAATATTTGATCCCATCTACTTACAGTCCTACAATAATGTAAACTTACAGAGGAATTGTAAATCAGTTTATCACCTACTAGTACCTACAAGTAAAACATACAGGCAAAGCTACATTCTTTAAGAAACTACCGACTTCAAAATACAAGAAAGATTTTGAAAGAATGAAGATTTCCGCATCTAATAAAATAAGCACGAAAACCTAATAGCAAATCAATGAATACTAAAATGCAGAGACGAGTGTACCTGATGAGAGGATGTGCTTGAGGTCATCAGCGGAGGGGCAGGCGTTGCCACCCAAGACGGCCAACAAGTAAGCGGCGATCACCTTCATTTTTCCTTTCGCTGTTCCTGATTTCACAGAAATAAAAGTGAGAAAATTTCAGATTCTCGCAATAAACCAGATATGTTATTCCTACGGATACAGATCCAACAAGATACATATAAAAAATCATGCATATAGCAGAGAAAGGGTGGAAGAAAGCACCTCTGGAGGATGAGAGAAGCAGAGTAGCTCTGGGAATGGGAGGCCGCTCTTCACTGCTAGGGTTTCTCTGAAGACAAAATTGAGAATGGGAAGGTAATATATATATATACCTAGGGTTTAGCCCCAGCGCCAGATTTAAGTAAACGAAAGTTATTTAGATTTTTTTTTTTTTTTTGGAAAAGTTTTAGATTTTCTTTTTATGTATACAAATAAGGAAAAAAAAAAAAATCATTCCTGATATTTACCTCCAAACTTTTTTTAATAATAATCCACAACTAATTAATAAATAAATTTAACTACCAATTATTTAATCTCCCATATCATTGCCGAGTCAGATTCTGAGGCCGTGGTAAAAGTTATTGAAAAGGAGGACCACTGTGGCGACTTTGATGCCACGCTAGTTGCGGACTGCAAATCTCTCCTTCGGCATTTTCAGGTGTTCAGCGTTACACACGTGCTCCGGGAAGGAAATAAATGTGCGGATTTCCTAGCTAATATTGGACAAAACTCGGCGCGGGGAACATCGCTGTTGGACCACCCCCCAGACGGCTTGGATGATCTTCTGGCCTGGGATGTTCGGGGCGTAGCGACAAGTAGAAGGCGTTAATTGTTTCGGGATCCTTTCGGGTCCCTTCCACTCACCACAAAAAAATGAAGAATTTGTAACATTACTTAATTTTACCCCTCATAAACCAATCGCTTCAAAATGTAATAAAAGCTTAGACATTAGTAAAGTTAAACATTATTAAAAAATAAAAAGAAAACAAATGCTTAGGTAAAAAGTATGGATTAATATGATCTATCTATTTGGGTATATCAAAAGTTGACGGTTGCTAAAAAATAAAGAAATTATAAACGGGTTTAGTTTTATAAATATTGTAAACTTAAAAGTTTATAATAATTATAGAATGACCCGTATTTTTATTTTATTTTTTTTTTATAAAATCTTCGACCACTAATGAAACTTTGATATATAGTTCAAAATTCAAAATAATCCTTACTTTTATATGTTTTTTTTTTCCTTTAAAAAGTTATATATTTTTTTGTGAGACTCATATAATAGGGAAAAGAAGTAGATTTAGTTGTTGCATGTGCACGTTAGGCATACCTACAACGTCCAACTGGTCGCGTAAATGTTTTTTTTTTCTCCAAACGTTTTTTTTTTCTTCTTATACTTTTCATCTTCTCTCTCTTTCCTACTTATCATTGGAAAATCTTCCCAAAAATCTTCCCAAAAATCTAACTCTTGAATATGCTATTATTTTCAATTGTTATATGTATTAGATAGAAAGCTCATATTTGTCTACAATTCTCATAGGGAGAATGATTCTCTCTCTCACGCGCACGCTCTCATATTTGTCCACAATTCTCATGTAGAGAGTGGCTCTCTCACGCACACATATAAGTGAGGGTTCATGTGAGGACATGCTTCGAGGTAAACAAGTGATGACTAATTTGATCTATCCATCTAGGTAGATCAATATTTGAAATTTGTTGAAAAATAAGGGAGAAATGATAGGGTTCACTTTATAAATATTGAAAATTTGAAATTTTACAATAATGATAAAAATGAGCAAAAGAACTTCAAACAGATGAGCAAGAGGATGTTGCCAAAGAAAATTTGTTAAATGTTAATTTTCATATAGAAGATCCAGGTGATTGTGAGACAATTACTTGATTGATAATTTTGCATCTAAATGTGCACAACGCATGTCACTTTTTAAGTGAAATTTTAGATGTATTTTTAAAAAAATAATATGAATATTTTGAAACAATTTTTTTGGACAACTATTATTTATGTAGGAATTACTTGAAAACATTATTGACTAGATTAATTTTTATTAGAACGGTCCTGATTTATTGTATAAAACATTATTGACTAGACAACATCAACATGAATCGCTAGTATGATGGTTCTTGATAAACCAGATGCCAACTTGTAATTTTGTATATAAAGTAATAATATCGCTAATATGATGGTTCTTGAATCAACCAGATGCCAACTTGTAATTTTATATAAAGTAATAATGTTACGCACTCTTCTTAAATTTTGTCTCTTAACATTTATATTTTGATGTAGCATTTTTTCTATTTGATTATTAAGTAGATTAATTTTTTAATTTAGGGTGAGATTAACAAATTTATAGACACCAACTACAAATAAAGAGTTTTAATTATCACATGTGAACTAAGAAAGGAAATAGTATTATTCTTTTGTATATGTATTTTGGTGTCCCAATTTGGTAATTGACTCAGGTGGGTGGCCATGGTTTAGCTCGCCAGTTTGGAAAAATGAAAAAGAAATGCACGCCCAGTGGGACTCGAACCCACAATCGCTTGATTAGAAGTCAAGCGCCTTATCCATTAGGCCATGGGCGCTTGTATTTTATTTGCCCATTTTAATAATGATATTTCATAACGAGATACCCTTGTTTAATTCTTTTTTAGTCCCATTTGTATACGTCCTTTTTCCTGAGAAGTGGAAAGGGCAGCTTCTGTTGCCAATTTGTGTGGGAAGGGCGGGCAGCTATGAGCTATGCACTTCTTTTATGTTTTTGTAAAAGCAATCTCATTCGTTGAATTTTTTTTTTTTTTTGGAGTTTCTACAAGTCATGTAAGAGAGCAAAGGAAGTGAGAAGAGGATAAAATAGGGAAAAAAAGACTATTTATTGCAAGCGTATTCTGTGAGCGAATATTGCTACACACGTGCAGCAATATGCACAACTTTTCCCCTTCACATCATTTGTGGGAGAAAAAATTACCTTAAAAACAACATTTCCCATTAAATAAAAACCAACTACTAATTTTTTCTTTCTCAAAAATTGAACAAAAACTCTTAATGGGGTTGCTCTAAGTGCAATCAACAACATAAATTATTTTGTTTGACAAAAAAAAAAGAGAACATTTTGTAAGGAATATGGCATTTTGAAAGAAATATAACCAAGAATTTTATAAGGAATATGACAAAAAAATTTATTAGGAATCTTGTCGGGAATATGACAAAAAAATCAACAAGCTTCTCCCACGAGGAGTGAAATGTGTAGTCTTATAGTTACCAAGTTAAATAGTATGACTAATTTGGCTGGAGTTGCTCCCATTTTACTAACTCTCTTGAAATATATATAGGTGGCAAAGTACATCTATTTTATACTATAGTTTTGTAGGTTACAAATCTACAATCCTTGACATGGAACAACAATGGCTTGTAACTCAATATGTGAGGTATCTGCCATAGAACATTTGTTCATGAAGACAATATGTTGTGCCAAAATATAATTTCTGATACCTCTACTAACGTCTGTATTCGTCTCCACAGTCCCCAATTACTTTCTGAAGATCTCGGCCCTTCCTCGTGACATCTTGGATACGATCCACATCTTCTTCGTCCAGGACGAGGGAGAAAATGGCGTTTGAATCCTTGATATGTTCCGACAGGCCAAGCCTAACGCCTACCATTGATCCTGCCACGGCTGGCTGCAATGGTCATAGCACAACAAGGAACGAACAAAGAATTATAGGAACTTAAAGACATAATGTACTTTGTTGAGAAAGAGACTAAGAATCGGGATTGAAACCTGGTCTAGAACGTATTTCACAGCGACCGTTGAAATGGAGACCCCGTGTTTGTTAGCTACTGCTTTCAGTGTCTGAAGCAGCTCTTGGAAGAGGCTCCATCCTCCCCAAGCATCAACCATCTGCAAAATTGTTCGATTTTATTGCTCCAGAAGCAAAGAAATTCATTCAGGTGTTCATAAAAGTCGAGAGAAAAGAAACTTTTGCCTGCCAATTCCCCAAACAAACGACTTTTTTGTTGTTGATTTTTCCAGTGAAAAGGACAGGGAATGTTTAGTGAGGAGCAGTTCAAAACATAGCAATAAAACTATAAAACGGCAGTTTACAATTCCTTAGGCCAATAGCCAATTTACCGGCCCCTCCTTATTCTTCCTATCAATATTTTGTTTTCGGTTATCCTGGTTGCTACCTAGCAATAAATTTCCTAAAACAGATATACCCTTTTGTACTTCTGCAGCGAGGGAGTGTTCAATTGAGGACCAGCAAATGGAATCATTAAGTTGGTATCAAGGAATTTCTCCGATAATAACCCTCCCATTACAGTTCCATACCTGCATGGATGGAAAGCTAAAGATGAGTAAGTAGGAAATGAAGTGGGACTAAATAATACTCCGTACATTCTAACACATGACAAGATTGACTAATAAGCAATAACAGTAGCTCGAGGTTAATCCAACATTCCAAAAGGTTAAAATGCTCAATAAGAGCATGATGATATATCATTGTCACAATTTTACAGAAAAACCTAAGCACTTGCAGGCATGTTACACATTTTTTTTAAGGGATAGAAAGAGAGAGACGTACGTTATAAGTTTAACTCCAGATAGTTGACAAAGCTCTGCCATTTTCTGTTGAGGACGCATGTCAACAATAGAATGTTGAACCTAGAGAAATAACCAATATTACCCTGAGATAAGCAAGGGATGCCAAAATATTGAAAAAAAAATGATATGAAAAAAAAAACAATTGGTACGTATAATTTATATAACCTGATTGCTAACAATTGGGATGTCATTTTCCAAAATTATCTGCAACCTCTCCGTGTCAAAGTTAGTCAAAGCAACAGTCTTGATCTTACCTGTACACTAGAAAACTATCAAATCTAAGAATGAAAAAGCTTGAGTTCCGCAAGGCTATTAAACAGCTAACCTGCTTCTTTAAGATCAGTTAGATGCTTCAATGCATCTAGGTACCCGGGATTAGAGTAGTCCCACCTGGCACAAGTTGAATGAGCTAAAATTAAAATCTTGAACTAAATGGCCTGCTTATTACGAACTCTCTTGGATTAGACAAGACTGATAAAAGAAAGCCATTTGTTTCCTCAACCCTGATAACATATTAGGAAAACTGATGTTTGGTGACATTATTTACAAGTTGAGACAGCCGGGATTTAGTCACCGATACGAAGAAGAGTAAAAATGTTCATTACCAATGAAACTGAAGCATGTCCAGAGATGCAACATCCATCCTTTTCCTCGAAACATCAATGTTCTGTTTGACAAAGCTGCCGGTCATCTTCACTGGTGGTGGCACCCATTTGGTAAGACTGAATCGCAGGATAAGAACAGTGAATTCAAATTGCTTCAATGAAAACATACAAGATTCTATGCAGCATTGCTGATTCAATGCAAAGTACGTTTCTTTAACTCACCCTCTGACTGTTTCCAAATATTCTGGGGGTCGCTCTCGGCGTACTTTGTTGATGAAGATGCCATAAAGATCTTCTGCAGGTCCATCTGCAATACACATCATCATTACCAGTATTAGGCTATGTACCAAGAAACCATTGAACTTGCAGGCATCATTTAGAAATAAACTCGATAGCCATTCATCTAGGTAAGATTAAACAAAGGAAGCACAGCTATGGAACTATGACATGAGTTCCAAATTTTAAAGATGTACATATATTGGGGCAACCCCAACCAAGCTGGTCGAGCTGTTGGCTTGATTACCCCAAAGTTCTAAGTTCGATTCCCAACAGTCTATTGGCCTTCTTAGTTTCAGCAAGTCAGTTATAAGCAACCTAGGCTGGTTTACTTTCTAAACTGGTTTCAAAAGGCCTATTAACCTAGTGCCGGCTAGGGTCACATAGCGGGGTTACCTAGTGCACAACCTATGATGGTTTCCTTGTCACCAAAAACAACAAAGAAAAAAGAAAGATGTACATATATCAGCCAAGTCAAAAGTGTTGAGTCCAGCATCGGCATATTGAAGCATGGCATCAACCGCACTATCTTGCTGGATTCTTCCCCACCCACCACTAGTTTGCCACATGCCATTGACAACCCTGCAGATGTCCAATGAATCTTTGCCATTCTTAACAACACTCCGCCGCTTATCCTCAGTCAACAAGCAACAAAACGCCCCTTCTGATACCTTTCTTGCTTCTCTCAATCTAAAACACTTTGTCTTGACTGTGTTGAATGTGAATTGGCTAAAAGAACAGTACAAGCACTCGGCCATTGCTAAAAAGTTGTGCACTCCTAATTTCCATTTACGTGTAGTTTATATATCTTATCTTCTCCTCCCTCCAAGGGTCCGTGTGGGAAGATATAAATCACTATAATTCCAACTTAGTAGACATGTCAAATGCGAGTGTACACAAGGATATGTCTACTTTAAAGCATAATTCTCTTAACTTTTATCTTTTCTCCTCCAAATATTATCTACTATCTATTGAACTAGTGAACTAAATTAAGCTATTTGACGATTTTGCCCCTGACTCTGATCCATTCGAAAATGTTTCAAAGAAAAAGGAAAAAAAAGAGAAATTAAAAATGTGTAAAAATGCAGAGAGAGAAGAGTACAGTGGTCGGCCATGTCGAAAGTGGTGAGGCCGGCGTCGGCGTGATTGAGCATAGCCTGAACGGCGTCGTTTCTGTCGATTCTGCCCCAGCCACCGCTAGTCTGCCACATACCATTCAGGATTCTACATATATCCAGAGAATCATTGCCGTTCTTCAGCGTCACCGTCCGGTTCTTCTCCTCCACCGCCGCCGTGCAGCACCTCACCACCACCGCTCCTCTCGGATTCTTCCATCCACCTGCCCGCCGCCGCAGCCCGCCATTTCTAGAGCAGTTCAAGGAGAAGTTATTGGGAGGAAGATTGGAAATTGAGTGCCGCAAAGAAAATCCAGTTGCTGCCATTTTACTCTTTTTTTTTTTTTTGAATGTAAATAAATTGATAGAACCTAAAGCTCTGAACCACAATGCTCAGGTGAAGCTCCGAGTATTCGAGATGGATAGCGATTGTGAAATGACAATTCTGACCTCTGTATTAAGATTCTCAGGTGAAGGCGTGAAGCTCCGAGTATTTGAGATGGATAGAGATTGTGAAATGACAAATCTAACCTCGGTATTAAGATTCAAGCAATAAAATGATAAATCAGATATATATGCAGATATACTATATACGGAACGACGTCGCTGAAGGTAAACGGTTAGCAATTGAAATCTTCAATGTAATTACTAAAATGCCACCTGAGATTAGTATTATCGAACAGAGTATTTAAGCCAGATTCAAAGTGCATTTTAGCTGCCAATTCCTTCTATATATACTTTGTAGGATTGCGCTTCTCCGAGCTCTCGCTTTTGAAATCCAGCCATGGTATCGTGTCCGGTTCTGGCCGGCTCAAAGGTATTGCCTTTTGGTGTTTTCTTGCCGAATGGAAATGCAGTTTCTTTCAGACATTGTCACAAACACCTGGAAGGCACTTTTCCAGCGAAGAATTTACACTCCAATGCATGTTTCAAGCTCAGCAAGACCCATCTGAGTTCTTCTCTATCATTACGGAGACCCTCTGAGCGTTTTTCTTTACTGCCATTGAAATGCTCCGGTTCGCATTCAACTGCAAAGACTGACGATGGGAACACGTTCGGGAATAGCCTGGGAAATCTCTCTGTGGAATCGATGAAATCGAACTTTTCTGAGCTGACCCCGTTCTTGAATAGCCTGAGGAATCACTCTGTGGAATCGATAAAATCAAGCTTTTCTCAGATGGCATTGTTCTTGGAAAGCCTGAAAAATCACTCTGGGGAATTGATAAAATCGAATTTTTCTCAGTTGACCCCCTTTGACTTGTGCAAGTGGTCTGTGGTGATTGCAATTGCAATTGCAGTGCCAAAGTGGATTGTGAGTGCAGTGTTCAATCCATTCTTCTGGATGTATTTTAGCTGGACTTGGCTGTTCTGGCCATGGATGGCGGCGATTGGGATTGCTGTGTATGGGTTTTATTGCCTTAACAAACATTTGTGCGGTGATGCCAATGCGTTTGAGCAACTTGCTATTGTTACTTCTGCATTTACTTGGCTGACATTAGTCCCGCCTGCTCACTTCAATGGATTTCTCGAAGGGTGGCCATTCGTGTTCTTTTTTGTGTACCATTATTTCTTTTTCTTCAATGTGAGTGTTCGGAAGCGTCTATATGGCGATTTCTTCCCAAGAGAGCATGATCCCAAGTGGGACATTAGCCTTCCTAATTGGCAGAAGCTCTTATTCTGTGCTGGGGTTGCTGTTGGGCATTGGATTGCAGCATTTGAAGGACCGGAATTGCATCTCATTCCTGGTGGCTGGAGCAATGCTGGTGTGATTGGTGTCTGGGCTTTGATCATCATGACACTATTCATGCAGTATCATTCAACATTGTATTTAGCGAATTATTCCGAAAAGGTTGTGGTGCCCACTGCAGTTGTGCAGTTTGGGCCTTATCGATTTGTTCGCCATCCCATTTATGCGTCAACCATGCTCCTGTTTGCTACTTATTGCATCGCATTGAGGGCACCTCTGAGCACTCTCTTCACCGTTGCAGTTTGCTTGGTGTACTATGGTCAAAAGGCCAAATTAGAGGAAGTGGTAATGGTAGAGACCTTTGGTGAGAGATATTTGGAGTACTCTAGGAAAGTTAAGTATAGATTCTTCCCTTTTGTTTACTAGTTTGAGATGAAATGAGTATTGCAGGAGGCCCTTTTATCTGCAAGTTGCTGAGAAATGGCATCTCTTTGTTGGTTTATGCAATTTTCCATATAAAATCATTCTAGTATTACATTTCCTCTCCTTTATCCTGGTTTGCTATCCCGTTTCTTGGCTGTTTGCAGCGAGCTTTGTAGTTCCAAGAAGATTTCAAGACTGAAAAGATGTCTGCTTTCATAATCTTTCTGTGAGTTTGACTGAAAACTAAAATATCATTTGAATAGGATTGCATATTTTGTATGTGCAATTTGGTTGTGTATTTATCTGTAAAAGGCTATAGTTGAAACTGTTGAATCCAAGCTCACTCTATGACTAGATTAGTAGATATGAATGCATATGGTGGCAAAGATTGCAATTGTGTCAAAGTGATAAAAGTAACATGAATTTCTACCATGCTACTCACTATTGTTAACTTCAATTCTTTTTCTTGCTGATGATATCTTTGGGTGCCCAAAAATTCTCCTTTTGCTGCTGGCCTGCACAGTACTGTATCAAAGCTACCATTTTAGTTCCAAAATTTCATTCTTTCACTCTCTATTTTTTAAAATGCATAAAATAAGAATACCCGCACAAGCTGATTGACTCAAACTAAGAAGGTCAATAGACAACTCCTATGTTAACCAACATGGTTGAAGTTGCTCCCAACATACAAATAATTGTATTCTCTATTGTTTGTTATCCAATTTATCATTTATGTTGTTAAAAACATTATCGTTTTGAACGACGAGTAAAATTCATAACTACTATTCAAGGATGTGCACTGAACAAATTACACATTGTGACCCTTGTTGGTCCCAAGGGGATGGGGAACAAGTCTAGAGGGGGGGTG
>CM008342.1:36267568-36284105 GCA_002525835.2 Ipomoea batatas | reverse complement strand
AGAAAAAACATGATTAATTAAATGTTTAAGTACTTACAGTCCCTTGAAGAATAAGTAGGGTCGATATAGGTCTACCAGCTTCAACACAAACTTGATTTTCCTATCCATCTCATGGTATGTACTCTGGAAATACTGACAACATGCAGTGTTCACTATCTCCAACCCCTGTAAAGTACAACCATGGATGCAAATCAAAGGAGGAAAATGATATATCCGGTCCTTGAGTTATACCATAGTTATAGACTCGGTCACTCAATAAAAAAGCTTAAATGACAGGTAAGTATGAAAATTTGATTTCCTTTTCATTCTTTTTGATACATTAGATATCTTAGCTTATGCCAAACTAATCCTCAGGTTCTCACCCTTACCTGTACACTCGGTTGAACCAACTGAGCTAGTCCGGCTAACTCAGTTGGTTTCTTTCCTTATATGAGACTAGTGTCCTTCTAGTGTTCTATGAGCTTATTTAACAAACTTTGAGTTTCTATATAGGACTCTTACTTTTGATTAGGTTAGAACTTATAATTTGTCAAATAAATTCACTGAAATGTTGGGAACAATAGAATGTGTATCTCATAGGGGTTGACAATAAAGATAGTATGTCTCTCTCATAGGATTTGATTGCACATTAGTTGAAACTTAATGTGGTTACTAGATAAGCCAGGACAACATGGAACCACAATATTCAAAGAAAGAAGAAAGAAAGAAAGAAAAACCTTCAAAGGGAGTAGATAATGAATGGCCATGTATGTTTGGAAGCTAGCCATGGTGCTTAACACAGTCACCTTCCCGACGATAACAGGCTTTCCATCTTTGCCTATCCATGGATGCTTGGAGAAGTGTCGGTACCCAAAATCCTGTATCCACGGGAGCTCCAATGGGTTAGATACCGACGATCCCACATGGTATATTCTCTCACACCCTCTTTCATCTGCATGCCCAACCATGGCTACTATCATTGCATTCACCACCATATCTGCTGGAATCTGTAATTTCAATATACTTATAAAGTTATATAATATATACTTGTACTTGATGATAAGTTACCTTTGATTTTAGTTTCTTTAAAAGTGAAAGTTTCATGCTTTATATAGGATGATGCTACTTAAATAGGTCACTACTCACTCACCACATCTATAACGGTTTTAGGATCACCAAGGAAGCATGTTAGTCTTCCTTTACCATAAGCAACTGCTAAGCTATCAATGGTTCTGCATATAATATGGTGCCAATTATGGTAAATTATGATGTCATAATAAGAAGAAAAAAAATGAACGGAGTGGATGTTGATTGGGTACCTGATCCCTTCCACCCAACCGGGGAAAGGTTCTTTGTAAGTGCTGCTTATGATAGTAGGTCGTATAATAACAAGAGGCACGTTATCTCTTAACTTCCCCAAAAGCATCTCTCCCATGGCCTTTGTGAATACATAAGTGTTTGGCCATCCATATGTCCTTGCTCTTTGGTATTAATTAGAGAAATGTAATTAGTGTCACTGCCATCATAATTCTAGCAAAGTAGAATGAAAAATGGGTGGATATCAACCCGGTTCGAGTGGTGTTTGTTTGGAGATTTTAGATGATCTTTTTGAAATTTAATATTCGAACAAAATTTATATTTATATCACACTATAGTTTAAAATATTTAAATCAATAATTAACTCCCAAGAATTATGTTGTTCCATCAAATTTTAGAAATTTCAATTGTACCGAATTCATTTTCAATCCAATCAAACACTTCATTTATTATGGGCATTGCAACAAAATATCAATAAATGTGACCAACAACCATCATCATCATTAACCACAGTACTGTGCAAGTGTTACTATACTACATTATTATCCTCAGCAGTAGGGAATGATTCACTCTGTTTTTTGTCTTTTGACTTTTCATTCAATCAATCAATGAGTCACATAATTAACCATTAAAAAAGAATAATTTCATAATACTTCCTAGCAACCTAGCACTTGCTAGGTAAGTTGAAAAACAAAAAATTATTATAATTATTTTTAAAAAAATTACTGGATGGCTAGCAAGCTTGCTACATGTCACTTTTGCTGTCAAATGACAGCAACAGTTACCATTTGGCAGCTTTTAAAAGTGAGACAGCTTTCTAAAGTGAGAGAATATTATATGAATATCTAATTGTACCTGATATTATTTGTACTTGAAAAATCCTTAAAAAGACAGTATAGTACCTTTGTATGCCCAGGTCTTTCATGGCTAAGGTAATGGATTTCTCAGAAGCATTCTCAGCTCTGAGGGTTTTCAAAGTTTCTTCAATTATCTTCTTCTCTCTGTCAATGTCCAACCCACATTTTCCGTTCAGTGTTTCACCCATTTGGTATGGAGTCTCCTGTATCAACCCCTCCTTTTCACCAGACACGTAGGCTGAACATATTTAAATAATTAAAGTTTACCCAATTCATCTCCAACATTATTAAATATTCTTTGAATCATAGATAGTGAAATCTCTCTTGATGCAAAAAAAGAAATAACAAAGAGTACTAATCAAAGTAGATATTTGGGACAATCCTACATGTGTCGTACATACCTACAGCTCACACCCAATTCACAAACTTAATTGGTTCACCCAATAATTGACCCTAACTACTCGATCTACAACATATTTAATTATAATAATAAAAAAATGTAGATATTTGGGTCAATCCCAATCAAATTAGTCAGACTGTTTGACTTAGTAACCATCGGGTTAAGAGTTCAACTTCCTGCAGGAATCGCCTATTGTCTTTTTTTTTTTTTTTTGTTTGAGTCGGTTAGTTATGGGCAGCCTAGGCTGACTTATTCATTGTGGCTCTTTGTCGGTTAGGGTTAAAATGTGGAGTTTACCTTATGCACACTCTTGAAGTCTTGGGTAGCGGTTGATTGCATGTTTTCAGCGTCACCTAAAAAAGAAAATATTTGGGGCAAGTTGGTCTTTGTCGACTAGGGTTACAAGACGGAATTTATCCAGAAAATACTCTCAGTTGGTTAGACGGTTGACTTGATCGATAACCACAAGGTTCCAAGTATAATTCCAATGAGAATAACTTATTGACTTTTTTGGTTTTAGTTGGAGCCTGATTTTACCACCTTATGATCTTTTACTAACTGGACTCACAAATGGATAAAAAATACTTGCAATTCCACAAAATAAAAATGTGCATGCATCTTGATTAGCACTAACCAGTGGATACGTGGAGAAGAATCCTTAAATTTTGACATTTCTTGGCGAAGTCTAGTATGTGTTTAGGTCCCATTGTATTAATCCCCATGGCCACATCGTATCTGTAAAACATTAATTAGGAAATTAAAGAAAACTATTTTTTTATAAATAATTATTTATAAAAATGTTAGAACAATATTTTAGGGATAATAATAAAAAATAAAAAATGTTGGAACATACCTTTCATCAAAGCTGGTAGTTGCAGCTAGGTTAACCACAACATCTACTTCCCTCCACATTTGGTCCAGCAAATTAGTGTCCTTTATGCCCAAATTTTGGTACGTAATGTCACCGGCCACAACAATAATCTTTGACGACATTATGGAATTCAGCTCTTCTCCGTATTTGTGTTTCACAACTTTAAACAAGTCTTTTGCAATTACCTGATATGATCCACAATTTTGTACCCTTTAACATAATTTCTACAAATTTTTACTTAATTCTTTCATTCTTGTACGATAAATAATAAAGTCGTTTATTGTTAAGGAAATATTTTTTTTTCTAAATATTTATATGCTGGAACTTGACCGACTGGTTTGGTTAGTTTTACATCTTAAAGCAACCCGGCCTAATAGAGATTTTTTAGTGTTTTTTTTTTGCAGCTGGAAAAATACTTGGGCTCAGTTATTTGTTAATGGGAAGCATGATTTTTTCTCCTTTTTTTTTCTTCTACAAATACAAATTTTTTGTGAGCTCCGAGAATATAAACTTTTACGCACATTCAGTGCACTCATGCGCCTAGCCTGGCGCGTGAAAAACCACTTTTTTTTTTTTTTTTGGATCTTTTATGCATACTTTTTTTTTACTCACTTTTTCTCTCTCTGATCTCCTCTTTTCTACTTGACTTAGAATAAACCTCAATTGAGGTTGCATTATTGAATTTGAATACAAGAAGGGTACGAAAACTTTTATGAATTTGTTATTAATTACGGAGGATATATCTTGGATCAGTACGAGCACAATCAATAAATGCAGGCATGGTACGTAGTAGGGGTTGTTGATAAGTTTATGGGAAAGACAATTGAAGAAATATTGGAAGGAGCAATCTATGAACGATGTATCTATCTATTCTACAATTATTATACCACGGACCAAAGTCTATTCTACAATTATTATACCACGGACCAAAGTCTATTTTAAAATGTGAATTCTGGCTTAAAAATTATATGTTTACAATTAACATACTTTGCATCTATAATTAATAGTTTATATGCCTGTGAATAAATTGAAGATACATAATATATTAACTACAAACACATAATATGTTAAATGCAGATACACAATATATATTGTTAAAATATTATGTGTTTGCAATTAACATATAGGTGAGTATGGATTGTTGAACGGAAACTTGAAGAATCGAGTGTAACACTTTAATTATCTCTCGAAAATGTGAAAACAAAATTGAGTCTTCACACTATAAGTTATATAACTTTTAACTTAGGGATAAATGTTCGATCTTCACAGAACTAATATAATGTAAGATGAGTGTGTACCTCGGAGTTGAAACGGTGTACGGCGTCGGTGGTATCTGCAGCTCTAAGGAGAAGATACAGTTTCTTCACATTTGGCTGAACTCTCAGTATTTTCTCCACAAAAACTGCATCCACATCCACATATACATAAGAAACAAAAACTACAACCATATCATATCCCAAACTCTAAAGGATCGACTACTCAGTCGCCGATCTGTTGAGCATATAATATATAAACATAAACGTGCAATCCAACTATCAACCTAAACTTTTAATTGACATGAAACACATGATTCAATTTGATATCAGAGCCAACCTCATGCCAAAGATTACCGTACATTATATATACATAGAGAGATATATAGTACGTACTTTTTGCTAAGAAGCCAGTGGCGCCGGTGACAAGAATGGCTCTGTTGTCCAGAAAGTGAAGAGCACTGCCCAACTCCATTGTAGAAGAAAGGATGGATGTGATGATGAACAAAGATGAGATGAGAGGAGAGAAATGGAAAGGGAAGTATAAATAGCTGATGATGATGAAGATTAATTTGAAGCTGATAGAGGAAATAATGCGTAGTACGCTGTAGCCTGTTGCAGGAGAAATATCAAATATATATGGATATATAGATAGATGGTGTTATGTTGGGGGCATTTAAGTAACAGCAACCCAACGTACAGTTTCTGACTTTTAATTTGTCTTATTTATTTATTTCTAGACTTAGGTGATCTAGCTTCCCTGCCCACATGATCCCGTTCTTAGAGTTATTGTAGAAATAAATCTCAAGTTGTTCAATCAGCTCACTCATCAGACCCTATTCTTCATGTGAGCACAAAGAATCCAATGAACAGCCTTTTTCCTATTCATGTTTCTAGTGGAATTTGAACTCCACACACATTTAATGTGACATTAAGTCAGGTGACGAACCATTACGCTAAGTCTGAAAGTAATTTTTATGTCAAATTTTTTCTTAGCTTTGAAAGAAGGAGACATGAAAAAGAGGGAAAATAAAGAAAAGAAAAGAAAAAAAAAGAAATTCCGATTAAATGCGCCTAGCAGGTGCATACCATACCATCCACACACACTGACTAAGGTTTTTTTTTTTTTTTTGGCCACAAAAAAGTGAAGAAACACACATTTGTCAGGCAATCTCTTCTCTTCTCTCTCCGTCATATACCCAAAAATTTCTAACTGTTATGGTTGCCCTAAATTAATAACTTTAGCTGCATGATTCACTAATTAAAACATAATAATTCTTTCTAAAGTTTGATTATTATAACATTTTTTTTGAAAAAAGTTTAATTATAACATAGTTAATGATTAAAAGTAAAAATGTCATTAATGGGTCGTAGAAGCAAATCAAAAAGGGTGTTTGAAAAATAGCTTATAGTTAAAGTTTGGCTTGTTCGATCAACTTTAACTATTTCAGTTACTCAAATAACTAAAATGAGTGTTTGATAAATAGTTTTTTTAGCTTGACCTGATGCCTTCAAGATGATAATAAAAAACTACTTTAATTAACTTATTAATACAACTTATTGATCTTTTAGTTTTAAAAGTTTAATTATCCTTAATAGTTGTCAATTATTGTAGTGTTTACATTTATTCAATTTTTATTTAATGTTACATTTTTAATATCATTATAATCCAGTTAGAGTCTGACATCTAAATTAACTATCGGCTAAAGATACTTCACACGCGCGCGCACACACACATAGGGTCTGATTTTCATCCGAGCGTGCGGTCATAAACCACCAGGTATGCAAGAATGCACCACCACGTGTTCAAAAATACATCAGCGTGTTGCATTTGTGCATTTCACCCTGTGCATGTCTGAACACTTTGAGGTGTATTTATGCATACCTAATGGTGCGTGATAGTACGTACACACGAGAAGACATGTCCGCATTTGATCTAGTATATACATATACATATATACATATACATATATATATATATATATATATATTTGTGTGTGTGTGTGTTTGTGTGTGTGTGTGTGTGTGTGTGTGCGCGCGCGCGCGTGTGTAAGTATTATTAACAACTTAGGTTTATTATACTTTTATTTAGATTTATATTTTTAATATTGAATTATTATTAATTACAAAGTATTTCTTTATAAGTTATAACATTAATAATAATAAAACAAAAAATAATAGTTAAAAATAATTAATTACACCAACAATAATAAATGTTAAACTTAAAAGTAACTTAAATGTTAATTAGGTAAATAACATAATATATTTAAGCATTTATAGGTCATTTTATATATAACCAACTAATCTAGCAAACACTTTTCTATAATCAGCTTATACTATCAGATGCTCAAAATAATTAACACAATCAGCTATCAATTAACTGCCAAACACTCTCTTTCAGTTCTTGAGGTGGGACACAGGAAACAAAACTGATTGTGGAATCTTCTTGAATTGCAGGGTTCTCATTTCAGTACGAGTTTGGTGTGCAAGTTCCACGAGGTAATTAAAGAGGTTCCTGTGGGGACTAGTTAATTTCTTGATTTTTTGGGACCCCAGATTAATTAAAAAAAAAGAAAGAAGTAAAAATGTCATTATAATCTATATAAACAAGTATTATAGACTCAAACGTTACCTACTAGATTATAACTTATAAGATTATTAACTTAGATATGCTCTACGGACATGATTATATTTAATGGTCTAATTTTGGACCATAACACTTAAAAATAGTAAAACTTCAATAATATAGAAAAAAAGTAAAACTTCAATATTTATCCATGCCTCAAAAGGGATGTCCACTTTTATTTATATAGTGTCAATGGAGTCTACCTTTAACTAATGCTTCAAGTTATATTTCTTTAAGGTAACACAGCTTGTGTAATACCGTCTCAGAGATCTGTGAGACGACTTGAATCGGATCAGATCAACATGAAAATATAATACTTATACTGAAAATGTAATACTCCATACTAATTAGGAATAAAGTGCTCGTAACTAATAAGCGAAAGTGTAATATTTTGAGAAAAAAATATAATACTTTTACATTTTGATGTAAAAGTAATATTACATTTTTAATCAAAAATATTTATATACTTTCCCTTATAAGTAATGTTGACGAGTGTTTTTCAAAAAAAAAAAAAAATGTTGACGAGTGTTTCTTACTTATAGGAAAATTGTAATACTTTTGAGGAAAAAATATAATACTTTTAAATCAAAATGTAAAAGTATTAGATTTTTTTTTAAAAGTATTACACTTTCATATAAGTACGTAATAAATATTTTATTCCGGATTAGTATTATATTTTTCGGTATAAGTATTACATTTTCATATTGACCCGACCCGAGTATCTATGAGACGGTCTCACACAAGTTTTTATCATTTCGTTAATATTTTAGTTGCGATTTTTAAATAAATCTTAATATTTATTTTTAATATATAAATTGTAAAACTTTTTATGGCGGCAATTGATAACTATGTCAATAATACCAAGTATTTTAGGGATCAGTTCACGTGCGGAGACTCTTCCAGGTAAAAAATGGGGTGAAACCTGAGCCACTGATCTAATCTAGATCAACGACTCGAATCAATAAAAACTACTTCGTATTAAACAAAAACACGCTTCTGCCGACATGTATGCAAATGATCAACTGTCTCAAACTAATGCACCTTAAGATATAAAACTATGCACCTTAAGTTATAAAACCACGCACCATAAGGTATAAAACAACGCACCTTAAATTAATTTAAATTGATCCACCTTAAACTAGAAATGTGATGCAACTTAAACTTTAAATATACGCAACTTAAGAAGGAAAACGACACACTTTAAGCTATGGAAAGATGACGTAGCTAAAGCTTTAGACTGATGCACCTTAAACTAGAAAAGTGACTCACCTTAAGCTTTAAATATACGCACCTTAGAAGGAAAACGACACACCTTAAGCTATGGAAAGATGCACCTAAAACTTTAGACTGACGCACCTTAAGTTCTTAACTGAAGAACTGACGCACCTTAAGCACAGAAACCACGCACCTTAGGAAGGAGAATGACACACCTTAAGTTTGACCAATACGCAAAAAGACCAAATTGTTACTGCATTAAATTTTTTTTTTCTTCAATATGAGCTGTTGATTTTGTTTAGATCAATGGCTGAGATTAAATCTCATCTTTTATCTGAATTCTATTACCGCATTTGGTCTCTATTATATATAATACCCAATATTATTGACACCTTAAAAGATTTTATAAACTATATACACAAAGTTATATTTACAAGTATCAAAATTTAGTCAAACTTTATCATCAAATGGAAAAGCAAATTGGGACATATAGTGTACAAGTGTCTTATGTGGGGAAATTTATCCACCACATAATACTCGATTTTAAACAATCATTGATTGTTCAAGGGTGGTTAAGTTGGATCTCCTTTTGAATGTCCAACATTGTGTGAGGTCTTCACTGGTCACCTAAGTATTCCTATGTATTAAAGTATTGGGTGTACCTGTCCCAAATTAAGAAGGTGGCTTTATTAATTAAGATGGTCAGTCAAACCCAACTTCCCTTTTTGAAACTGTTTTCAAATTAAACAACAATTTACTTTTAAAACCAAAATTTTCTTCTTGGTATTATATTTAATTTGTTGTTGTACTTGTATACTAAATTTCAGTTGAAATATATTAATGTAGTATTATTGGTCGGACGGATCATCAATTAGTGCACCAATGAAGTCGTACACGCAATTACTTGTGTTCCAACGACAGCTAACGTACTTGGCGTGCGACTTTTCGATTTTGTTCTCATCGTTTTAATTAATTTAAACGGAAATAACCCTAAAAAATAATGTTATCATTTAAGTACATTTCGAGTTTCGACCGATCATTTAATTTTCATGTGATATGATTTGTGCATAGTATTAGGCAATGAACTTCAAGGAACTCTATTAGTAATTTTTGGCAAAAATTTGTTTGAGACCATCTCACAGATCTGGACTGTAAAACGGGTCGAATTGAGATGAAAATGTAATATTTTTATTGGAAAATGTAATATTTTTATTGAAAAATGTAATACTAATCAAGAATAAATTAAAGTATTTGTTACTTATAAATGAAAATATAATATTTTGGATTGATGACAAGAGAAACCTGCATGCCATAATTATTATTTGACAATGTACACGTGATTAATGTTGCTCTTATGTAATAACCTGTAAATAACACATGAGAGGCAAATAACTCTGGTATTTTATGTAACTATGTATGTCGCAATTAAACAATTTACATACTATACATAGACGAATAAAGGCATAAGTGTGTAGAATAATACAAATAAAAGTGTGTATTTTCACATTTAATTTTCACTCATGAATAGGCGTATGTATGTAGACACTAGACAATGACATATATTCCGTATGAACAAAGTCTCTAGGGATAGGGGGCCGGTTTGACTATTCATTTACGTACATATATGCATTATGTTCATGTGCAAATGTTGACTTTACTAGAATGAGAAAACAAGAAACATCATATCATATCATGTATGAGTAAGCTAAGGATGTACATATTCATTCCTACCCAAACCCTGTTAGGAGTTAGCCGTTAACCTACCTTATACGGACTAATAAATTCATATTTCCTCGATAAAACTCAACAAAACAAAATACAATGCAATTCATTACTTATTATTAATATTCTTAAACAAAAGCTATAATTTTGTATTAAAGTTATTCCTAGCTTAATATTACTTTCTTCATCCCATTTTTTTTCTCTAATTTGGTTAATAAGACTTTACTGTATTGAAGTTATTTTTAATTCAATTTTTCGTAATATTAAGTTTAGTATTAGTATATAAAATTTATATATTTAGAAACTACATTAAAAAATTATTAAACACAAAAAATCAAATATAAAATAATTAAAATTACCAAAGAAAATCAGTAATGATTTAATGAATAAAGGATTTGTTTGACAAATGAATAGTAAACATGACAAGTAAAATGAGACAAATGGAGTATATACTTACTTTGATTGTTCTTTAATATTGTGTAATAAACTCCAACAATAAATATAATATTGTTGTTGAGCATATAATATATAAACATAAATGTGCAGTCCAACTATCACCTTAGACTTTTGGTTGAGAGAGATCACATGCTTCAATTCAATTTGCTATCATCATGTTGAGCATATAATATATAAACTATATATGTGCAATCCAACTACGTTACTAACTTAATTAGGCTTTTAGTTGAGATGGAACACATGCTTCAATTTGGTATCAGAGACAACCTCATGTCAAAGGTCATGGGTTCGATATGGTCCGCGTGTTGGTTGGAGCCTACCAAAAGAAATCGGCCCGCACGGTTCGAATCTCGGCATCACCCGGTGAAAATAGACTGGGGTAAGGTCATAAGTTCAAATTTCCGCATCACCTGAAACTTTTAGCAGAGATGAAACACATACTTCAATTATTGTTACATTTATTTTTAGTTTTAATTTTTTTGATATGACACACTCTAATTAGTCTTTTAAAAAAACGTATTGTGAGTTAAATTTCGATCCACACAATATATGAAAACGTATTGTGAATTAATTTGGCAGTTACGCAGTGCATGCATGCTCCCCTCCGAAATTAGGGTTTTCATTTCCAAGTGGACCATGTTATGTTTAGCATTTCAATTCGAAATTCATGTCAGATCAGATGTAAAATAGCTTTTGTTTGTGATGAATTCATTAATTATGTACTAAGAAGTGGTTGAGTATCGTATAATAGCTAGATAGGTTTGCCCAGGAATGCGGACTTCTCATGCGCATGCTTTTGATTTTAATGTGGGATAAGATTGTTCGAGTTTGTGTTGGGGAAAATGCAATGAACCGTCAATATCCTTTTGTTAATCACATTATTAATATTTAATTTGTGAAACACATGTTCATGTATGATTAGAACTATTGTCCGCATGAGTAGCTCAGTTAGTCACAATAATGCAATGACCATATATACCTTTCAAGGCAATATCTAACAAATTTTGATACAACAATGTTGACACCATATTGACATTCTATTCGTTAAAAGTTCTACTACATGTACTTATAATTCTTACTCCCTCACTTTTACTCATTGATGTGGTTGACATTGATAAGCAATCTTTTACATGTAGGCCCCAATAAAAGCGTTTACATCCAGATTTTGAATATATAAGTAAAAATTGAAAGTAAAGAATGAAAGTACACATAATATTTTTCGATTGTTTATAGTACTAGTGACGCTATCTACCCTTAGTTCTATTAAATCTAAAATTATATTCATAAATTAAAATTAAATAAAATCGTAACTCTCTACATACTATGACCCAAATCTCTAGTCAAAAAGTGTTGAATGATTGTGCAATTTTTATATATTTATTTTATTTCTTAAAATTTGACCTTGGTAGTTGGCATTATTATATCTTTAGAACCTAATTATTTATTGTGCATAGTTGCAACAGGAGACTGTATTCTATTACGATGTACTTTGGTTCTTCCATAATCCTTGGCCAATTGATGCACCTTTTCCAACAACAGTGTATTTCTTTGAACGTATTTCTAACATCTACTGTACTTCATGTTTTTTTATTTTTTTAAAAATAATAAGTTAATATCTATATCTCGTGAAAAAAGACTAATTCAATCGAGACTCAAATAGATGCCATTCAAAAATAATTTAGCTGCCAAAATCATTATTGTTGTATTCTTCATAAGAAATTGATACTTATAATAACACTAGTTTTACACGCGCATTGCGCGAATGAGTTAATGCCCAATGTTTATATTTAAATAAATATTTGAAAGTATATTAATGAAAGAGTATATAGGAGAAGTTTATACACATGTAATTGAATGTCGAATTTGTTTATATTTAAATATGTAACTCAAAGTATATGAATCCAAGATAATAGAGGAAATTCATTATAATTGTTACTAAAATAAATGTTTGTAACTTTGTAAAATCGATAGTCTAAATACTTGGTTTAAAAACGATAGTCTAAATAAATACTATTTTTGGTTTAAAGAAGTTTCAAATGGATTAGGAATGAACCTTCTTTAGTTCTTCTCTTCAATCTAAAGGATGAAGAAGGTAGCATTCTTCCTCCAAATTTGACAAAGAAAGCTTTTTCTTAAATAATGAAGAAGACGAGCAAAAGTAAGCAACTATGAGATGCATAGTGGTGATTATCCATACTATAATTTGGGACTTTAATTTGTCCAAATCTCTGGTTTGGATCATTGGATGAAAACCATATATATTTGGTCCTTATGGACTATACTATATATCCAAACTAATTCGATTATTTAGGGTGTGTTTGAATTGGTTCACACATGGGAATCGAAATCAAAATGAGTATCAAATACTTGGTAATGATATATAGGCAGTGTTTGGCAGAGCTTATAGCTTATTTTAAGCTACTAATAAGCTATAAGCTTTGTTTGATAATACTCCCAAAATAAGCTAGTAGCTTAAAATAAGAGCTTATTTTGAAACGCTACTTCAAGTAGCTTTTCAAAAATAAGCTAGTAGCTTTTTAACTTTTTTCCATCTTTATCCTTATTATTTTAAATAAATGACATCATTTATCTCTCTCAATTAAAACTCTTTTAGCATTTTTTTCTTCAATATGTTTCGTTGTAATTTTAATTTGATATTTGTGTTTGAACAATAATTTTTGTATGAACTAATTTTATGAATTATAAACATTTTTTTTACTTTATATATTTTTAAATATATGTTCTTACTTTATATTTTATTAAATTATATTGATTTCATTATTTTATATTTTAATATGTAAACAAACCTATTTAAATTTAAAATTATTTAACTTTTATGTAGATGTCCTTTTTAGTCTTTTTACATTTATCAACTTATCAAAAAACTAATTTTACCAAACACTTTTAAGCATAACAGCTAGCTTAACAGCTCTTCATATTTCAGCTTCGAGCTTATAACTTTTCAGCTTTCAGCTACCATTTCAGCTAGGTTTGCCAAACATAGTCATAATAGGTTTTGGTGAAAGTATTTTGCATGTTTGATAGTATGGTGGAATGGGAATGATTATTAATTGTTGGGAAAGCGGATGAGTTTTGAAATTAAGGGGTAATAAAAATCCATAATAGTGTTCTAGAAACTTGCCAACCAAACAATAACAATGACTTTGATATCTATTTCTGATAACTAAATCTGTAAACCACATACACCCTTAATTGATAAAAGAGTTTTATTAATTAACATATAAATGCATTTGAATTTGATTCTCTGGTGACATAATTAAAGATCAGCTTTAAATCGTACAATTTTAGTGGTCCTAGTCAAAGGAAAATGACAAGACAAAATGATTCTTAATTGTATTAATCTGTTTTGAATGGAAAATACTACTTGGACTCTCGAGTTATACTTCATACTTTTACTCTTTCATATAAAAGTTTGATATTGACATTTTTTTGAGACCCACAGGATGAAGATAACTTATCATATATTGTCACGTCAGGGAGTAAGAGTGAGGTAATAGAAAATAAGAGTTCATGTAGTAGAACTCGTTTTGAACTAATATTGTCTCAGACGAATGAACTGTCCAAGGTTGCTCCACCAAAATAATAAGCTTAATCCTACAATATTTCCTGACTTTAAAAATTAGATCTTTTTATTTTTTTATTTTTTTTTATTTTTTTAATTAGAGATATCAAGTTATTGAACAAGCAAAGATTTTCACTATCTTTATCTATACATATCATAAAACATTGGTAATGATGAGATCATTTACAATGGAGCATGACATAGTTAGTCCATGTGTGACTAGGTATGCTTCTGCATTTTTCACTATACAGATTTTAGTTGATAAGAAAATTGAACTAAAGGCTATGTTTACAAGTAATGAATGAGATGAATGTAAATTTGCCAAAACAGTTAAAGGGAAACATGCCTATTATACCGTCTTGTGTTATGCATTTTAGCAAGGGGTAGCATTATGCTTGAAGGTTTTTGCACCGTCGGTGAAGGTGCTTTGTATTATATTGTTGATCAGGATAAGAAACCTTCAATGCGATTTGTTTATGGTGAGTTTATGCTGGTCAAAGAAGAAATTAAGGGCATTGAATAGAGTTGAAAAAAATTATGAGCCTATTATTAGAATAATCGAGAAGAAGATGAAAAATAGGCTAGACACCCCTCTTCATTTGATGACTTACTTGTTGAATCCTTATTACAATTATAAGGATCCTCTACTTCATTTGGATGATGGTGTTTCTATTGGAAGCGTTGAGTTCCTTGAGACATTACTTTGAGGATATAGAAATGCAAAACAATGTACTAAAGAAAGAATTGTCCAAGTATAAGATGAAAGATGGCTTGTTTGAGAAATCGATTGCGCGCGATAAAATGATGTGAGTCTAATGATGAGCAATATGATCCGGATAATATAATAACTAAATACTAGTATTAAATTTTATTAAATGTTTACATTTTTAATACAAATCTACAATATTAACTCTTAAAATATTTTTTTTTAAATTATAAAAATTTTAAAAGGGTAAAAAAGTAAAATGTGAAAAATAAAAAAATAAAATCACACGCTTAGCGATTTTTTCGACATTCATAATAAATAAAGAAATAACACATCACCTTGAAAGAACAAGGATTCAGAAATATAGTTAGCCGTGTATAAGCTACATTTATTTCATGCATCTCAAATGATCCATACACTTTAATGCTATAGGCAATAATTTTTAAATTCAAAGATAAAAATTAAAATTCTTAATTTAGGGTTTGTCTAAAAACTCAAAAAAAAAAATATTAAAACTGATTTTCAAAAAATTGAGTTTCGTAAATACATAAGTGTTTTGCCATCATCTGTCGGCCTTGCTCTTTGGTATTATTAAATAAATAATAATATTTTATGTTAGCAAATTCATTTCAACCTTAATAATTATTCCGTGAATTATAGATATCAAAATCTCTTTTTACAAAAAAAAAAAAAAAGAAAAGAAAAAAAGAACTACCTGCAATTTTCTTGAGTCGGAAGGGAAACTGGCTGTCACTGTCTGTCTGTGTGCAGTGGTGAAGCCAACCTTATGATCCTACTCGACAAAGTACTATAAGAAGGTAAATTAGGCTCTCGCTAGGAGTCAAATTTATAATATTTTGATTGTTAAACTTAACTACTTATAATATTTTGATTGTCAAAATTAACTATTTGACCAATTTATATATATCTTTCATAAAAATTGGTAGTTGCAGCTAGGTTAACCACAACATCTACTTCCCTCCATATTTAGTAAAGCAAATTAATATCAGCAGCTACAACAATTATCTTCTAATTAATAGGTTGCCATTATTATATAATATACTGAGTTGGTATGCAAACGTAAGTTAGAGCTAATGTGGCAATACTGAGTTGGTATGCACATGTAAGTTATAACATTTACAATAATACCAATTATTAGGATAAAAAGTTCTATTATATATAGATAGTAATAAATATGAAACTTGATTTCATTATACTTGCATAACACCAGTTCCTCTTGACACTGGTGGTTGGAGGCAGATAACTCCAAGCCTTTGGTCAAGAGTTCGAAACCGGTATCAGGATTATACTTGCATAACAGTTATTATCTTCTTCTTTTTTTATATTTTTATTTATTTATTTATTTTTTTTATGTTTGGATGTTTGACTTCACCTTTGACAATATAGGTTCTGTTTGGTAAAATAGTTAGCTTATCAGTCAATTTTGGCGTATTTGACTACTATTAGTTGTTTGACTTTTTTTTTTTTTTTTTTTTTTTTTTTTTTTTTTTTTTAAAAATTTATTTTTTTATTTTTTTTTTTTTTTTATTAT
>CM008342.1:36116238-36126914 GCA_002525835.2 Ipomoea batatas | reverse complement strand
GGACCTGCTGCTCTCCCTTTGCTCTCTCTCTGTGGTTAATAACCAACTAGCTACTCTAGCAATTCAATATAAGAGGAAGAAGTTCCCTTTATTCACCAATCAAATTAAGCTAAGCAGCTGCATGTATTGAAGAAGCTGTTCGGAAGACTTCAAGCTGAACAAACTGCATATATATAAATTGAAGTCACATCTCGGGTTTTCAAGAGCATAAAGTTGGAAACTTTTAGGCTAATCACCAATCAAATTAAGCGAAGCTCCATGGTCCGATCTGCTGCTGCTGCTCCGACTTCGCCGGCGTGGCGGCGTCCTTTTGTTGTTGTTGTTGTTATTATTATTATTATTATTATTATTATTATTATTATTATTATTAAAAAATAAATGACAAAATTATCCTTAGTTGAATTCATTCGCCGGAAAATAGTTGTCGGTGATCGGAATGTGGCCGGAATTTGATCGGAAGGACTAAATGTGGTACGAATTTAAAAGTCGTGGGACCAAATGTGGAAATTTTAATAGTCGAGGACCAAAAGTGGAAATGATCCAATAGTCGTGGGACCAAAAGTGGAAATAATTCTAACAGCATTGCACCTGCCGGCAGCCGGGTCAACAAGATGGCCAACCGGCAATTAACAACTATATAATAATAATGTGTCATGTTCATTCGTTCCATTTTTTAATTGAACCAAACATTATGCATTGCTGCGCCTGCGTGATGAGTGATGAGCTACAACGTTGACATCTCCGACGCATAACAGGTCCAACACAACTCTACCTTCTCGATACTTTCAATTTTGTACGCATACGTTTTAAAATGTTTACTATAATATATACTCTGTAAATGTTTAACAACGAAATAGTTGTGGCCCTCCCAAATGAGAGGTTACAGGTGCGATCCCTAGTGGGAGCGTTGACTCTTTATGTTTCAGTAGGTTGAGAAAAATATGTATGAACAGATATTACATTGTAACAGAGTCAATAGTATTAAAAAAAAAAAGGAAACAGTATAAGGCCTTCTTCCATTGTATTTTATGGGCTCTAATGCTATGGGCCTCCATTGGTTATTTGTTGATGAGGGGTTAGTATATGACGGCAAATTATAATTAACATGGATAAGGGTCTATCATGGTTTAAAAATAATCTTCAGATTCTGTATCGGCAGTTAACTGTAAAAATAAATAAATTGAAAGATATGTCACATGATAATTACAGATACATAAACTGTTAATAGCATGTACACAATATGTTAACTGTAAACACATAATATTTGAATGAACATCTTATGTGTCTGCAATTAATATATTCTGTACATGGATGCACTTAGCAATTTATATGTCTATAGTTATCATATTATGTGCTTGTAATTATCTATGTGCCTTCAATTTGTTTATAGGCACAAAAATTATTAATTCCAGCTATATACTCAAATTCGAGGATAGTATAACTTTACACATCAAAAGTAAAAGACAATGAGCGCAGAAGGGTTGAGTAAATTAAAGAAACAGGGACAAGTAACATGGCAAAGAATTGAAGAGCGAAATTTGAGGTCTTTATCAGATGTTAAAGCTGACGAAAGTTACATTATACTATATTCTCCCATCCACTGCTATACAATTCAGCTAGCTAATTCCTAACATGGCACCAAAGCAAAACCGATACTCTTTTTCTATCATAAGCATAAAGCATTGAATTCCCATGTGCACTCAACATCACCTTAACGTCTCTCAACAATTTCAATCAACATTTCTTTTACATCACTAATTTTCATTCAATGCACTCAAATTTCCAGCCTCTAACCAAAAAAAAAAAAATCATTAAATACTTGTTACTTATACGGTTATACCCTAAAAACGACAATTTAATAGTCTATTTGTAAATTTCTTTTTAATTTACAAAAAAATTCACAGTTATATTTGAATTAACAAAGAAGACCAAAAGACAGCTCTTCAAAGGAGCCAAATCGCCAAATCTAAAAGCAAGCTTTCATTCCGTAAAATCCCTAATAAGTTTTTCTTTGCACGTGTGTAAGAAACCTTATTGCTGGACTCAATTAGTGGCTAGTTCGTGGACTCGACTAGCAAATTGATTCGTGGACTCGAATCATTCTTCCTTTCTTCAACCTTAGATTTAGGTTAGGTCCATGGACTCATTTTTGAAGCAAAAGAAACTAGATCTGACTCTAGTTGATTGAAGATTGCACCATCGGAATACATGAAACTACAACGGGATTCTTCTAAGTCTTTGAGGGTTAGAGGGTTCGGAATTAAGGATTTTACGTGAGGTCTAAGCTACTTTGATCCATCTTTATCCTTACATTAAGAAAAATCTGGAGTGTTGATTGATATTGTATTGATTAATATGGAATATGATCATCACTTATAATATAACTAATTGTATTATTTCCATACGTAATATACAGATACATTGTACCGGTACAAATATAGGAGAGCAACTCCAGCGGTCCATCTTCACGTGCTTGCCACTGGATCATATATATAATTAAATGGCCTAGTGACCATAACACATGCGCAAAATTAAGGTGAATATTACGTGTAGCTAAATCTGCACTTCTTCGATTTCGATTATCATTGCCGATTAGAAATTCTGGCGGCGGCGCCGCCGTGCCTGATCTCCGTGAAGGCTTGAATTATGATCTGGTGATGCAACGGCGAATTCAACCGCAGGAAGCACTTGAGGAGCTCTTCCAGACCCTCCTCCGACCACAAATCCCTCGCCGCCATCATCTGAATCATCGATTGCCGGAAATCCCGATACGGATCGTCGGATTCCTTCACGACGGCTACTGAGCCGCGGAAGTGTGGTCCGATCTTGCCGTCTTCGTCGTCGTTGGGGCTCCGTGAGAAATGCGACGAGGTGGAGCCGACGGTGGAGGAACTGTAGTCTTCCTCATCATCAACGTAATTGGATTGGCAGGTTGAAGAAGAAGGGCGGCGGATCGGCGGCGGCGGCGGCGGGGAGGGTTTTTGGGCTGCGGAAATCGGTTTTGGCACTGAGACTTGATTTGGGTTTGGATTTGCGCAGCCACAGTCTGCATTGTGGCTCATTATTGTGAATATTTTCTTGAATTTCCCAATCTTTTTGTGCTTTGAAGACATTATATATATTAGTCGTCGTATCAGAAATGGAGAGAATATATAGTGATCATATCGGAGAAGACGCAATTATATATACACACGCACGCACATCTTAATATCTTATCCGGGAAACCAATTTAGGGTGTGTTTGGTAATCCAGAAAATGATTTTTGAAAATTATTTTTCGGGTTTTTGATGTTTGACAACATCCTAAAAGTGATTTCAGTTAACCATAGAAAATAACTCATTTTTTTCTGAAAAATAACTTCCGGACAAAAAGTGCAGAAGTCATTTTCCTACTAATATGTAACCTTTTCCTAGATTGTTTCTGTTGTATCTCTATACTAATTTTTTTACCCGTGTTGCGCGAATAAGATAATGTCCGATGTATATTTTTAAATAAGTACTTCAAAGTATATCAATACAATATTATATATGAGATGCTGATGCACATGTAATTGAATGTTGAATTTGTTTATTTAAATTGATAATTCAAAGTATATGAATACAAGATAATATATGAGAGGTTGATTATAATTGTCACTAAAATAAATGTTTGCAATTTTGTAAAAACGATGGTATGGTCTAAGCGTCTAGTGGCACGCAGTTGCACTCTCATATGAAAATGGATGACTACAAGCCTCAGTAGAAGCGATATTGACTCTTTGTGCTTCAATAGATTGAAAAAGTAGTTATGAACAGATACTGCATTTTAATAAAGTAAGTAGTACTAAAAAAAATACAATTTCTCGTTGGTCAAAATATAGAACTTTATTATGATTGAGAAAATATAGTTATATAGAATAGATATTATCTTGTAAAAAATTATTAAATTAAATATATATATAACTTTACTATGATTGAGAAAATAGAGAATAGATATTATCTATAAAAAATACCCTTCCAAATTTACTAAGACTAAAACTAACTGTATTTACCCTTTGGTAAAGAACTCTTCATCCATGCATGCAACAGTGAACGGAGAGAGATTATGCAAATTACCAAAATGGGTAGTTCTCACTGTATGTCGCCGGCGCCGGCGCAGGAAGCAAAGAAAATTGAGAGAGTTAAGCAGGCACTACTGATCTTCCGAGCGACGCAGCGAAAACGGCGACAAAACATAACTTCTGTGACCCTACGCCGCCGGCGATGATGACGCTTAGTCGACCCTAGACGTGCATTATCCCGGCGGTTGAGACGAGGGTCTCCGGTACACGTCGACTTTGGGGGTCATGTTTTTGTGCATAGATGAATCCTCGCCGCAAAAAAAAAAAAAAAAACAGTAAGGTTTTTGTGCACTAAGTTTATGCAATATAGGTTATATGTCTTTCCTTTTGTTTGAATACAACTGACCCTATGGGTCTGTTGAAGAACAAAGAGTCAATTTCAATATTGACTCCTTCACTGAAGCTCGAACTCATGACCTTTCATTTGAGAGAGGCCACTACATGTCATTTGAGCACAAGGTGCTTGGCAGGTTATATGTCTTTCTTAATCATAACTAGATAAGGATTCTGCATGCTACTCCTATACATGAAGAATTAGGTCCAATAATTCCTTTATCCATCCAATAAGGTTTCATCCAATACAAATCCTATTAAAATTAAGAAAATCATAAGATATCCACTGGGGGGATCTTCAAGACTAGGCCAGCCACAAAGCCTGTTGCTTTATCATAGTGTTATTAAATGCTCCAAATGTGATCTTCTTCAAGTGTGATTGAGAAGGAATGCTATTTGTTGACATCTACATTGACAATCGACCACTAACACTTTTGTAGATTTATTTTCAATGTATTTTTAGAATGTATGTTAAAAATGAAGATATTTCAAAATACAATAAATAAATATACTAAAAATGAATAGGTAGTCCAATAAAAATGAACTTGTATATTAGTGGTCCATGATATAGGTCTGTTTAGTAATATCGTTAGTTTATCAATCAATTTTGGCTTTTTGACCACTATTAGTTGTTTGACTTGGTAAAACAGTCAATGACCCTATTTAGTAAATGACTGCTAGCGGATAACTGTTAGCTGATTGGGTTAGATGGTATAACTAGTTGATAACATTAGCCAATTGTATAAAGGTGTTTGGTAAATTAACTGTTATCTGATAGCTGTTTGGTATAATTTCTTTTTTTAATCAACTTTTTGAATTTTAGCATTTTGAAGTTACAAAAAGCTGATTAATCAAACACTTATATTGATTTTTTAAGCAAGTCAAATAGCTAATAGTGGTCAAATAAGACAAAATTGACTGATAGACTAACTATTTTACCAAACAGGGCTAATATAAGTGTTTGGTTAATTACCTTTTTGTAACAACTTATTATTACTCCAAAACGCTAAAATTCAAAAAGTTGCTCAAAATAGTTTTTTTTGGTAAGCTTTTTGAGAAAGTCATTTTGCACCATTGCATGTAATTAGCTATCAACTAACAACCAATTTACCAAACATCTTTCTACAATCAACTAGTCAAATTCACAAACCTAATCAGCTAACAGCTATTTACCAAACACTTCCGTAATGATTGATGTATCGTATAAGCCCTTTAAATGGACAGTGCGAACTTGGGGTTTGGGCCTACATATCTGTTACTTTAGTGGGAGCCCAAAATTTTGAAGCCCAATATCGGAATCACTGATCTCTGTTTGGTTCAATAAACACAGGTCAGAAATAGTGTAACTTGTCTCTCTCTCCATCTGAAAATTGTTCTCTCTCTGTCCAGGAAGAAAGCATCAAGTATCAAGGCCATGTTTGGATAACAAGTTAAAACAACCAGAAGAGATAGTTCTTTAGCTACTTTTAACAATGGCCGCTCATCTGCACCTCCCTTCTCACTACTACACTAAAACTGCACTCTTCTCTTCTCCTCCTGGGGCTCCCCTGATTTCTGGAAAACCAAACAGGGCATCAACCTCTTCTGCAAATTCCAAGCCCAGTTTCAGTAAGCTCAAAGTGAGGGCTGTGAAGGAGAAAACAGAGGAAATCAAGTCCCAGACATCTGCAGAGGAAGTCACCAAGAAATATGGCCTAGAAGCAGGTCTCTGGAAGGTAAAAATTCATTTATGATCATGAATTGGGTCTTTTTAAGGTCTGGGAAATCTTTTTGATGGTATAATATTGATTATTTGATTTTGGGTATTTGGGTTCTGCTTCTCTGTTCAAGAAAGTCCTATCTTTTCTGATAATTGTTCATAGCAGCATAGCTTAATTTAGTGTTCTTTAAATTTATTTTGTGTCTGGTTTATAGTGACAAATTTGAAGGAACGGTACATTGATGGGTGTTTCTAGGTTGATTCATTGACCATAATAATCAGACTGTAATTTAACAATTGTAGATATTCAATTCAAAAGATGAAGATAACCAGGAAAATAAGTCAAAAGGGGACCAAGCAAAGGAGCTTTTGGCAAAATATGGAGGAGCATACCTGGCTACCTCCATTACTCTCTCCTTGATATCCTTTGGCCTCTGCTATGCCCTAATCAGTGCTGGAGTTGATGTGCAAGCATTGCTACAGAAGGTGAACTGAGCTTCCCTCTTCAAAATTGTTCCATAATCGGTCTCGACTAAAGAATGCTTACATATTTATGTTTTATATATTATATGCTCGACGTTGACAAACGAGGTGTTCTGATGATTTGCAGGTGGGGATTTCACATAATGAGACGGGCGAGAAAGTTGGGACTTTTGCATTGGCTTATGCTGCCCACAAGGCCGCGTCGCCTATAAGGTTTCCACCTACTGTTGCTCTTACTCCCATTGTTGCTAGCTGGATAGGAAAGAAAGTTGATAAAGAGAAGTAATCTTGAACTATTCTCTCACTCTGTAACATATGACATGCATATATGATATATATCAACCTCCTTCTCATCACTTGGTTGTAACTCTGTTGAGAAAGGCTAAGAATTTTGCGAAAGAGATACATACTTATATATGCATATGCATCCTGTAAATCATTCAACACTGATGAGTGTGTTAACTGGATAATTGACACTGAAAGGGAGGCCACTCATTCTCAATCAAAACCAGTCAATTGTGAAAGAAACATTCATTTGAGAAAGTTATAATTCAATTAGTCAAATGTTTAACAGTGTGCTCCACCTAGTCAAGTTTGAAGGTACAAGATGAGATAATACAGAGCTAAACCGGGAAATCTCCTAAAACTATTCTTATTGCTAGTTACAAGGTAATAGATCACTGTACAGGAAGCAACTCATAACTCAGATACATGTTCCATTCCCAGCCTCAAGGTAACTTTCCCTCAAGAAATGCATAGAATGGATACAATTCGTTCTCTATTCAGAGTTGTTCGAAGGGGCAAGAGAAATAATAAGTGTAAGAATCTTTATATACTTGGAGCAACCATTATTTTGAATTCAACCGGGAATTGCGGGCAGATAACATTCAGCTTATGGTAGTATTAGTAGCACAAGGCAGTTCGGTGAAAGTGGGAGGTGAAGTTTGGGCATGTGGAGTACTGACATTAGCTGTAGTGTGATCTTCATCAAGTGTTATCAAGTCACTCCAGTCGAGCCCGGCTAAGTGAGAGTCTTCCCAGATAGCAGTGATTCCAGCGTAATCTGACATGAACCAGTAATCTGTTCCATTCTGGAAAGGCCAGAATCGGAAAATGTTAGAATCTGGAAACCAACATAACTCAAGTGCTCACATGAAAGATATGAGCAGGCAAGTTGTTATTTGTGGCATTCAATTGGGCCATAATGAAGCCAGTCATTCCATTATGGAACCCTAGTAAACACCATCAAACTAAAAATCAACATGACTAGTCTTTCATATGTGCGTGTCGTGTGTGCACCTCGCAATAGTGAAAACTTACATCAACATCGGGAACAATTTTCATGATTCCACCCATGAAGTCCTCTGAGGTACCAAGATCTGAGGGGATTGTTCCAGTTTCATTTTCCTGTCTCCCTACTTCATTTACTCTGCTCTTCTCAATTTCTAATGTTGCAGTGGCATTATTATCGACACCTGATGTCGAAGGGTTGTTTGGTGGTGCTGCAGCTGCATCTATCTCCTCATACTTTTCCTCAAATTGACTAAAAGAAATTGAATTTCAGGCAATAAAGGCAGACATTGATCAGATATTCAATCACTTCACAGAAATATAGAGGTGTCTTTAAAGAGAAATTGAATGCCAACAGTCTATGGCCCTCTATCTGGCATTGAATACAGTACCCAGGTTTCATAATGTAAAGTTTATTGTTATAGGAAGAAGCACATGTACCTGACAAGGTAAACATCTATGGGCCCCATGGTGCTGCGTAGAACTATTCTATACCTCCTCTGAAGATAATCAACAGCCTGCCAAAATTAATAAATAAAATAAGAGACTAAGACATAATATAACCATTGCAATTAAATAATTATAGTAACTGATAAAAAAAGAGGGGAAAGAACCCATAAATAAGTGTAGCCAGAACCTCATCAGGATCCGGGACTTCTAATGTGGTTCCATGTGGAGCTTTAATTGCTATTAGTGTTTCATCCTGACAAAAGTAGATTTTTTTTTTAGCACAGTTGAGTGATATAAGCATATAGGACACAATAGAAGCAGTGCAATTACAAATTATGCATACCTGAAAACTAGGTATATTCTTAATATCTTCTTCAGTGACAAAAAGCCATCTGATAGAAGAAAATTGCAGGACAGAAGAACAAAAAAGAATGAGCAATTGAATGCATTAAGAACCTATTTGAAAATAAAACTACAGAGTTGATGAATATGTTAAAGAAGAGGTACCTTTGATTGTTTTCATCTTCACTCAGGTCCCTCAATCTTTCTTGCATTTCTCTAAAACAAGTTAATGTTGCATAGCATTAGCACAATCATGGTTAAATCACAGTAATTTCAAATATATATCCTAAAGTCTTTATCTTTATAATAGAACCTGATTTGTTCATCTATTCTATGTTCATCCATGGTCAAGTTCTCCACTTCTGCCTGCAAAAGGGAGCACAGTACAGGTGAACAAATCATTGAAATTCCAGAGAAGCATCACAATTGCACACTTTAAATAACTTTAAAACATAGACTGATAAACGGTTTGCTTCATCCATAATCTATGAATATGAGACCGCCTAAATAATGAGAGGCTAGTACAAGGTCAAGGAGTGCATACTCCCAGAGAACAAAATAAAGAAAAGAGTAATGACGCTCACTTGTAAGCTTGCAACACTTTCATCCTCTCCTGTACTTGACACATCTAGGCCCCTGTGAAACCAATGCACTTTATTAGCCACTTTTCATTTGCTGAAAAAGCCTTGAGGCAAGTTTAGCATTAGCTTTTTTGTTTAAAAATAAAAATTTAAAGATTTGAGAGGCATTATCGTACTTCCATTGAATTCTATTCTTTAATTTCTTTTCTATTAGGCCGATGCCTTCCAGGACATTTGTAATGTCATAGATACGCCTCTTTTGCACCTGATTGAAGAACAAAAATTGTTTCAGTTTTTAGCTTGTAGAACTTCATCAGGTAAATGTAAAGAGAATCAAGCAAAGTTTTTATCACCTCTAGTGTATCAGCAGCATTGTTTAGATCCAGAATGCCATCTTCAGAATGTTTGATCAGATTAATGAACTTCTTTGTCAAGAGGCCTGAGTGAGAGTCAAATGATACTGTCAATATTTAATTTGGTACCTCAATTCAATACCACAAGCAACCCTACAATCTAAACGAACACGATTAAAAACATCCACAATCTAGACACAGGGGGCAGAGAAATAGAAGCACTTAAATCGACAAAGTACACAGTAAGAAAGTAGTTGATTACCTAGGGAGCTATCATACCGACAAGCACCAACTGGAGTGGCATTGTTGCTAGAAGGGGATCCTGTAGATCCAGAACAGCTAAAGTTACTTTCTCCCATGATCTGATATATGAAAACAGACATCTGTATACGAAAGCTTACCAACATTCCCAGTAGTTTGAGATGCAGATCTGTTGGCTTTTGATGTCCTAGATGCTTTCTGAGCTTTTCCTGAAACAGGTGTTTGCAAGGGACCATTGGCATCAGAATATCCAGAACCTTGGTTCAGTTCACCAGAAACCAGACTATACTTGGCTGTCTCCTTCTTCCGCTTCAAAGGCTGGTCAAACCGAAAAAACAATAATAGGATTAGGAGAGTAAAATAGCTACTACTCCATCTTACCAATGCCATTGAAAGCAACTTTTATGGAAGAATAAGTCATCAAGTGTAGAATGATCTCAATATTATATCAACATATATACTATTTTTTTGCTCTCTTTCCTGGATCTAGTTATGAATCTCTCACACTAATGGAAAACATACAGTTCTCTGGCACTTAGGTTTCAAAAATAAATTACATAAACCAAAATCAGTGTGGGCTCAAATCACCAGTAAAAGAATATGCATAAATTGTGTAAATCATCACTGAATGAACAAAAAAAAAGGTGCAAACTTTGTGGTCAGCACTGCACAGGGATCACACAATCGCTTACAGTTTAACCAAAAAAAAGAAAGTATGATAGCAACAATTCAACCAGAAAGATCACACATTGTCACAAAGTCTCAATCAAGAAAAACAAATACAG
>CM008342.1:36089215-36108159 GCA_002525835.2 Ipomoea batatas | reverse complement strand
ACATGGATGGAGAATAACATGGAGGAAGCGGGCCAATAGCTGATCGGTTAATCTTGCTTACTAATCCTGCCATGTCCTGAGACATTATGAAATTTCACCATTAGCTTGAGTTAACGAATAGAAGGGAAAAACCACGAATACTGCATTCGTTTGGGAAATGAGCAAATGTGTAGTTGCAATTTAATTAATTGACAACGAACAGGTTTTCTAAGACAACATTTCCCGACGCTATAGAAATAAACAAGTTCAAAGAATCTTACAAATGCTTTGAAGGCAGGCCGATGAGCAGCCATTTCATACATACAGCATCCTACTCATGAACAAAAAGATTTGGGAAAAGTTTATTTAAAAAAAAAAAATCGTAATATCAAAAGACACTAGAATGGCTTGTTAATCCTGGAAAGAAGGTCCAGAATGATGGTTACTAACACTTCACTTCAGTTTCACAAATCATCATAGTTTGCCTAGATTAATTTGAAAATGCTTACCTAGAGACCAAATATCCGATTTGAAGCCATAAGGAATATCTGAAAGAAGTTCAGGGCACATGTAATTGGGAGTTCCAACAACCTAAGGACGTAAACAACAAAAATGTTAGTTCCCGAAGAGGACTTACCGTGCAAGTATTTAAAAGATTGTCACATTTCATTTCTATTTCCTGATTTTCGTCTAGGCTTCAGGACCTCAAGTATGGTGTATGACCTAACTTAGTATTTAGGTTTTATCCATAGTTCAGAAAAGAAAAAAAAAATTGAAGGAAAAGGAGCCTATAAATCTATAATTAAATCCTTTGGCATTTTCTTCCATTATACATTAGAAATCGATAGCAAAAAGCATCTGTATTAACACATACTGAAGAAGTCAAGTCATCTTCCTTCAATGTTTTAGCAAGTCCAAAATCACCTGCACAATGAACAGATCATCTAAAGGGTACATTCTTATCGCTTTTAGAAGATATGAAATTCAACAAAATAACAGAAGTACCAAACTTACCTAGCCGAACATCTTGATCCTTTGTCAGAAAGATGTTAGAGCACTGCCACGGAATAGCATCGTAACTCAATACACAATAGACCAAACTAAACCGAAACATAGTTTTTAAAAAAATTAAAATGCATACTTTCAGGTCACGGTGTAGAACAAAACTTGAATGCAGATATTCAACTGCCAACAGTAATTGAGCGAACCACTTCAAAAGTTTCTGCATCGAAAATATTATTTTCAACAGTCAAACAATCCCGAGAAAGTAGATGAAGGTATAAGGATTAGCCCATTCTTGAGATGACAAAAATAGGGGAAATAAAATCATTTGAGAAACATTCTTCCTTTTTATAGTTAAGAGAAATGTCATATCCTATGAATAGCTTAATCTTTCTCCACATGTTGCTGTGTCTATCATACTACATTCAGAATTGCTAGTTTGAGATAATGCTAATAGAAGTTCATACACATACCTCTTCGGGAAAGTATGATCCATTTGCTTTCTTCATCAATTCAGCCCTATAAGAGCCCTTAAAACTCAGAAACAAGTATATCAAGTAATTCTAAACAAAACCCAATGTTCTTATGAACCTCATATTTCTTAATAAACTTACATATCGCCGCCTTCACAGTAGCCAATAACAATGCAAACATAGCAACCCTGCAGTTCCATTTGGGAAGATAGCAAACAAAGTCAACTTGAGATGAAAGCTTCTATAAATCTATAACTAATTTACTGCCAAATAATGCCTCTCACCTTCTCCACCCATGCTTCTTTGAATTCAACTATATAAGGGTGTTGAACTCGGGCAATTAAAGCCATCTACACATTGAAATTTCAGTGAGATCTCTGTAAAAATTTCCAATATCTGGGTATTATGCAATCAATCATTTCCAGAAGAGACAAGACACAAAAGGATCAATATCAAATGCATTTTCACATAACTAACATCACCATTTTCTACTAACTTCTCCAAATAGATAATTTCATTAGTGGCTGTATATAACCAATCAAATTAATGAAGAATCCAAAAAAGAGAAATAATATCAATGTGAAGATTGATGGACACAGAAAATGCAGCACCTCTTGATAAGCAGCTCTTCTGCAGCGCTCTGTTTGTCGAGCTAACCGAATCTTCTTTAGCACATACCTAACATTCATTCCCAGACACAAAAGAGAAAGAATTGATCTTGGAAAACCTTAAAATGGGTAAATTTACAAACTTTAGAAGTAAAAGAGAGAAAGAGAGTGATGGATACTTCTTTTTCTCTTGTCTGTGATGAACGAGAATTGCAGCACCAAATGCCCCCCTGCCAATCTGTTCCATAATATCATACTGATCCATTCTCGACTCCGTTGCTATTCCCATTTGCCCAATACTCTATCTTTACTCACTCAAGGAGAAAAAACACAAAAAGACACTTTAATTAAAAAAAAAAAAACTGAAATTTAAAAACACACAGTAAAGGAAATGGCTCTACTAAACGCCATCATATCATATGCATTCCCATGAAGGACTCAATCTAATGTTTGCATCTCCTGCGGTTTCCGCGACCCATTCGCAGATCAAAGTTGAAGAATACCGACAAACACAAATACATATGTATTCGTCTGTTTCTGCGAAAAGGAAACGCAGGGTGCTTTTGCCGGGAGTGGGCGGGTTTTGAAGGCCTTTTTGGCGTTTTCTTGCTTTAATTTTCTTGTTTTGGATGATTGTTTAACCATTCTCACACTCCTCACTCCTCAACTGCTCAAGCTTTCTTCAACACTGCGCCTAAATTTGAGTCAACTAATCAAATCAAGTCCTAAAAATTTGCATTTTTATATGATATGATGAATATTGAATACGTAGGAGGCTGACCCCTGGATAGTTGCTCTTCGCCGACAAAATCACTTGCATTTTAATTTTTATTTCCATAAATACTTGTACAAAATATAGAGTACAAACCACTTTTTCTCAGATATAGTAGTAAATAAAATTTAACATCAACCACATTTAATCCGAATTTGAAATAATTATTTAAATTTAAATTTTGTGAATCAAATAACATATCGTAAGAGAATAATGAGGAGTTTGAATTGAGTTGTCACATTTACTATATTCATTCAAAAAATAATCTTTTCTACAATTTAAATAACAATGTATGTGCCAAGTACTCCGTAATATGTAGTGTAATGTCACACCTGCTATCATTTTAAATGAGTGGTCAAATTTATTCTATAGACTGAAAAAGTTTAAAAAAATATAGAATAAAAAAGCATGACCAATATAACACAATTAGAATTTAGAAATTAAATCTTTTGTAAAATCACTAATATAACAAGGTTTATGTTATGGACCTTAACAAGGTTTATATATATAGGTTTCTGTGCTCGACCTTCTTCGGTGCGGTTGTGCGGTTGTTTTGAGTGCATCATTATTTGTGTTCTTAAGATGTGTCAATGTTGAAACTTAATTGCGTCATTGTAAAACTTTAGGTGCATGATTTAGGTTTTTAAAGTGCTTTGTTTGTGTACTGAAGGTGCACCATTTAAAAATTTTAGGTGTGTGGTTTGTGCTCTTAGTTTAAGGTGCGTAATCTATGTACTTAAGGTGCGTAATTTGTGTACTGAAGGTGCACCATTTAAAAAGTTTAGGTGTGCGTAATTTGTGTTATTAATTTAAGGTGCACGGTTTGTGTACCTAAAATGCGTCATTTTAATGCTTAAGGTGCATAATCGTACAATTGCGCAGGAAATTATACTCGCACCTGAACCCGGTTGAACAGATAGTGAAAGGGCATAAAGGATAAGTTAGTGATAGCTGGCGCGATAGAGAATTGTACTGAACCTTCTCACAATGATTACTGTGATCTTTTTTCTTTAAAAATATCCATAGGATCGAAGTAGGCAGGGTGCAGTGAAGCGATATCGTGGCCGATCATCACATGCAGCCACGTGTTTTCTCATTCTTTCTTCTGCCTTAATTTCCTCCCTCAACAACTCCTTATGTTAAGCTCATTCATGATTCATCACGTCTTTAAAAAATTAATTTTTTCTTCGTCTTCCATATTACTAGGGCGATATTAACATCTTAAACTGCCAAACACCTTGTGCTCAGATGACATGTAGTGACTCTCCCATTTGAGAGGTCATGAGATTGAGCTTTAGTGGAGGCGATATTAACCCTTTGTGTTTCAATATGTTGAGAAAATATATATGAATAGATACTATATTTTTCTTAAAAACTGATTTTTTATTCTATTTAATAATTACACACACATATATATATCCGTCATTATTATAATTTGGGAAAAAAAGATTTAATTTTGTTTATCCATTCATTGTGGGATTGGGAAACGATATGATGTCTACATGCCTAGGGGCAGTCAAAATTAAATGGCGTTTTAATTATGGAAGGAGTAAAGTAGTGGGTGTTTGGAGGCATGGTTGACTAAAGAGCAAATTAAAGCTAGATAGGTTAGTTGCAAAATCATGTCGACCATCACATTTCCTTTTCTTTATTTCAAAGCAATTATCCTTCTTCTATTATCCCTTTTCTTACGTTTGTATTACCTTTGTACCAAGGTGTCCAAGGTTTAATTTAATGGTATAAATCTCTACTCTATAGTGATTGTAATGTAATTCAAAATTTTATTTATATTTTGTTAAGAAGAAGGATAAGATTGAGTTAGAGTTGATAATATATGTGTACTTGGATTACTAAAAAGAAATTGGTTGATGATTTATACGGATCCGAAGTAGTAAAAATGCATCAAATCGGTAATTATTGGATATCTTGTCTCTTGTTGATCGCAATCAGGAGCTGAGATATTCAGGAGACTAAATGACTGAAAATTGATTAATCTTATGAGTAAATGTTTAAATGACTTTTTATATCTAATCTTATCATATTAGGTCCAATAACATAGAATAACAACTTAGCATAAATGGTGAGTAGTAAAACTTGAATGTTAAAATAGTTTGATCACCTAAACATCAATATTGTTGCCTTGTTGGTAAGGACGAGTCATTTACTCACCGTGGAAATTGGGAAACATGGTTTCCCAAAATTAGGCTGAATTGGGATGGTTCTCTAATAAGGGAAAAGAGCCTAACTGTTAGGCTTTATTGACTTTTCAACAATGAGAATGAGCCTAAGACTTAGGCTCATTCATAATTATTAAAAAAAAATCAAAATACCAGAAAATACAGAAACAAATACATATGTTATATAATAGTAGAATAGTTTAGCAATTGGCCTGATTTTTTAAATTCACACGGCAAATTTTTATTTTTATTTTTGAATGAACATGGCAAAAAATTTAGTTTTATTTTAGTTAAAAAAAAACATTGAAATGTTGGGATGAATAAAACAATAAATCCAATTTATATATCTAACAAATATAAATAGTTGGAGTTTAATTTGATGCAAATAATTTTTGAAGAAAAATTCAAATCGGTGTGTACCGCAATTAAAATTGAACATCCAAACTATACTACTTAACAAATATATTGATGATTTGTTAATTATGTAATTAAACTAATTATTTATGATTGTAATTATTATATTAATGAATAGTAATAATTGTGTATAGTTAATTAATATAATTTTGATTTGTTAATGATTAAAAAGAAAAAAATTGAGTTATAATAAGATAAATATATAAAGTGGATTATATAATTGTATAATAAGGAGTAAATAGGGTAGGAGGGGAGAGTAAATACGGTAGGTGTATTTTACACCTACCGTATTTACTGTTTTTTAGTAAAAAAAAAATCAAAAATAGAATTAGGCTCATTCATTCCATTAGGCTCTTTTCCTGTTTTTGTTGCACTGCCCAGCCAGTCAGTATTTGGAGAACCATGTCTCCTTCATTCCTCACCGGCGAATGGACCCGGTAAGGACTAAGGAGTGGGTAATTGCTTAATGTACAGTACATGCAAGTCTCCAATAGTGTACGTTGCTTCAAAGCTGTGAATGATACGGGCCACAGGTGAGCTAAAGCCTAAAGCCTATAGGGGAAGAATGAATTGTGGGCCTTTGCAATAAATAAGGATTGCTAATTAAGCTCCATCTACGCATGGCCTACATACACGGATTAGGGATAATTATTGCGTGGACCATGAGATCATAAATAAATAAAAAAGTAAATAAAAAGTACATACATTATTTGTGTATATATACTAAATATTATGTGAGTACTGAAACTGAAAGTATATTATTTTGTTATCAAATAATGTACAATCAGTACACAAATAATACATTTTTAATATATTAAAATGCATTTTGTATTTAAGAAAAATACATTATTTACGTACTAAAAATATATTATTTGGTATAATATACATTTAATACACAAATAATCATGTATTTTTTGTATATTAATTTTTTTTTTATGGTCCACGCAACACTGTGTGGACCATGGTCCACATAATAATTTGCCCATGGATTGGACATTATTTTTGAACCATTAATCAATGTTCATTTTTAATATATTGAAAGTACATTATTTATGTATTAATGGTTCATTATTTATAGTATACTAAATATTGAATATTCCGTACTTAATACTTCAAAAAATGAATATTTATTATATTAAAAATGTATCTTAGAGCATCCTTAACAATGGAGTTTTTTTTTTTTTTTGCAGTTTTTTATGAGTTTTTGTAAATGTGATTATGAAAGAGAAAATGGGAGGAGATGAAAAAAAAACAAATATGATTTTAAAAAATAAATAAAAAGTATATATAAGGCGCGCCTGACACGCGTGCAGTGCACGCACCCACTGGGCGCCTGCTGTGCGCGAAACGCGCACATCATTTATTTTTCCTTGGTTTTGGTGTCAATCCATTGCTGTTCCAAGAACCCAACTTTGTAGATGAATCAAATCTCTTCTCTTTCCTCCACATCACATGTTACTATTCCAAAAACCCCCTAAAAAATCATTGGTATAGATGCTCTTATGTCAATGGTTCATCTTACAATGTGAACCATTAGCTATAGTATAATGATTTAACATATTGGTTTATGATCCTGACTAATTTACAATCAACACATGATTATCATTGTTACATTCATTAATTTTAAATTAAACACAAATATTTACCATATTAATGATCGAATAGAATAGTATGAAGAGTAGGTGTAGTGTATCAATTCCGCCATAGTTTGTACTTGTTGGGTTATCAATTTCTTTCAAGTTTCAACTAGTATAAGAGAAGATCTTTCAATTTTCTTATCCTTGCTAGAAGAATATAATATTAGCTGGTCTTCATCGTTTGGAAAGGAGTGTAGGTACTGAAAAGGATGGAAAAATCTATCAAAATATTCATTCCCGTAGATTTGATCATAATGCAATATTTTGAATATACTTTTGTATATAGTATATTAAATTATTAATTGAGGGGATTCAAGCAACATTAAACAATTAACTCATAGAGCTACCATTTCACTTTCATAACAAATTGGTTTGGGTATGTACGAATCAATAAATTTGCAATAGAATAAAAGGTAAAATAGTAAAAGAAAAATGTTGTGAGTTGTGACTATATTTGGTGGATTAATGCTGGAATATTTTAAGTAATGTTTATAGGAGAATAAGACATGATTGTCTAAGATAAGACATAACAATATTTATACAATGATGAGACCCAACAAATCCCTTAAATATGCGGCGAGCCGCAAGAATGGGTCAAGGCTCACAGATCGGCCATACGACTTAATCAAAGCCCATCATCCTGAACTCGAAAGCAGGATGCTGGATGGGAATGGCCAGCTGCCCCAAGTTGGCTCTAGAGGCCGGCATCGGGTCGCCTTCTTGGTCTGGATTGCCTATTTTGGTACAATCGCCTTCTTGATTCGGGTGGCCTATTTTGGTCTGAATTCCCTTCTTGGGCCAGGTCGCCTATCTTGGGTCTCGAGTCCTCATTCTTGGATTGTTCCCAATATTTCCATCAACTTCAATTGTAGGTTTGTTCATGGAGTAAGAGAGTGTCTTTGAACTACTTTAATTTTAGTGTTTATTTTTACTTGATTGCACGCCAAATGTTATAGTACCCTATATTTCACTACACATAAAAAAATAATAATTTTAACATATAAACTTCAATAATATATTAAGAAGTTTTTTTTTGGGTGACGAAAGAAACACGACGACTAATGTTGGGTAATTACGAAATTTTATAATTAATATTAATTAACGCAAGGCAGTGGAAGAAATTAAAACTAATTAAATCATCCAAATAACTCTCATATTTCAATTTTCAAACACCACCCGTACTAAGACGGTAAGGCCTAATACATCAGACCTGGTTAATTACATTTAGACCATGTCGGATCAATAGTCAACCAATAATTTTATTGTAAATAAATAAATAAATAAAAATAAAATAAACAAAAGAGAGCAATCACTTATTGTGTATCGTTGACCTTATTTAGCTTAATCATTCAAAGCTAGTCTACTTCCTTCCATTGCCGCGTTTTAATAGTAAAACTGTAAACGTAATATACATAACCAATCATAAGCCAACATGCAATAAATTATATACATAAGTTTATAATTAACTATTGTAATCATCATGTATAAACGAGTATTAAATTAAAATATAATATAAATAGTCTAATGTACAATATATGTATTCTTAACATATAATTACAAGCTAAGTATTGTTTCAAGCTAAAAGATTTTAAGAACTTTATGGTGAACTTTTGGCAATGGTGAACAATAGTTTGGGGATCTAATTGTTTAAAAAAAATTGTTACAACATAATTTAAAGCTAAGGTTAGATGAAAACATAAAAAGATAGAATCTGAACAGAATATGATACATAGTAGGGTTGTGTTGTCCATATCTGATTGACTCAAGCAAAAAATGTCAATAAACAATTCCTACCGAGAATCAAACTTAAAATCTTGTCGTTACTCAATCAGCTGTATGACTAACTTGTTTGTGTTACTTTTTTTTTGAATGCTACTGACTCTATTACAATGTATCAGCTGTATGACTAACTTGTTTGTGTTACTTCAAAAGTCGTTTTCTCGCTCCTTAGACCTTGTTATACGCTGTAAGAATATTCCAAATACTAATACGCTGTGAATTCAGTATAGGGGGACTTAGTCAAGCGTTGTTCACTTGTTCCATCCCCATCTCCACCCCATTAGTCATAACTGCAATGCAATTTACACCTACGTAAGGAACCTGCATTTCTCCCTCACTGCCGACTCTTCTTCAATTCTCCCTGTCTTTACATATATTTATATGTATAAACCATACATGCCAGAAAGATAGAATTTTGGAGATGGAAAGGCCAGCGGAGTTGGGAGGAGGATGGGGGAAGAGAGTGGTGGTGATCGGCGGAGGAGTAGCCGGCTCCTTCATTGCCAAGTCTCTTCAGTTCCATGGAGATCTCACCCTCATTGATCCGTAAGTTATCTCCAACTCTAAGCATTTCAGAGCTCTTTATGTATGTCTGCTTGCCTGCTTTGTTCAACTACCTTCCCATTACATGTTTTCTACAATAGAAGATTTTGCAATGCTTGAAAAGATTTATAGAATTCTAGGGCTCATCAATTAGGCATTTATGTTGGGTTACAAGGGTTGGGAAACCCGCAGCTAATACCCGAGGGTGTGCCTTGAGTAAGACCCACCTTGTGACCCTAGTCGGTAAAGGACTACAAGGAGTCAAACCAGCATAGGTTGCTCATATCTGATCGGCTCAAATCAAGAAAGCCAATAGGTTGCTTCAGTGGGATTCGAACTTGTAACCTTGTAGTTACCAATTTAATAGTCTGACCAACTTAGTTGGATGCCTCTGATCAAGCATTTGTGTTGAGATTATGAAAGATTGGATTTTTTATTGGTTCAAAATCTTGACAATTAGAAGTTCAGAACTTAATAGCAACATTACTGCTTTCAACTGATTCTGATCAATGTTGTCTGGTATCTTACATTCATTATTTGTGAATCATACAAGTTTTATGAAATTAACTTATTTTGGCTGAGTCTTTTTCTTCCCTTACTATTATTTTTATTTCCATCAAATTGGCTGAGAAAGTAGACATTTGAAAATAGGAAGGAATATTTTGAGATACCATATGCTAGCTTAAGAGGAATGATGGAGCCTTCATTTGTAGAGAGAACTCTAATCCACCACAAAGACTACCTCACCAATGGTCGTCTGGTTGTGTCTAAAGCTGTTAACATCACCAACTCTGAAGTCTTGACTGAAGAGGGTCGTTCGTTTTGCTACGATTATCTAGTTCTTGCCACTGGCCACATTGATTCTGCTCCAAAAACTAGAAAGGAGAGATTAGCAGAGTATCAAGCAGGTATGAATCGCGATTAACTTGGAAATCCTATTTGAAAATATCATTGGAGATAAGTAGACTCCTTGGGTTGACTTTCAAATATCCTTCTGGTTCCAGAAAATGAGAAGATAAAAGATGCCAATTCCATTTTGATTGTTGGTGGTGGCCCTACTGGGGTTGAGCTAGCTGCAGAAATCGCCGTTGATTTTCCTGATAAAAAGGTGACTTTGGTGCATAGAGGTCCCAGATTACTCGAGTTTATTGGACCGAAAGCTGCTGACAAGACTTTAGACTGGTTGAGATCGAAGAACGTTGAGGTGAAGTTGATGCAATCGGTTGATGTGAGTGTTAACTCGGGTCGAAGGGATACTTATATTACTTCATCTGGAGAAACTATTGAAGCAGATTGCATCTTTCAGTGTATGGGAAAACCGATGGGATCAGATTGGTTAAAGGGGACTCTGATGAAAGACAGCCTGGATAATCTCGGAAGGTTGAAGGTTGATGAGAATCTTAGGGTCAAGGGGCACAAAAACATCTTTGCCATTGGAGATATCACTGATATTAAGGTAAGAGACGAATTGATGCAAAGCTTCATTAAGTTAAGTTTATATCGGTTTTCATCATAAACCTTAATTTTCAACATGTTGTTCCAAAACCTTATCAGGAAATAAAGCAAGGGTATTTTGCTCAGAAACACGCCAAAATTGCTGCAAATAACTTGAAGTTATTAATGAATGGAGGAAACGAAAGGAAGCTTTCAGCCTACAAGCCTCATTCGCCCGTGGCCATTGTTTCGCTGGGGAGGCACGATGCAGTGGCTCAATTTCCCTACACAACAGTCATCGGGCTCATTCCTGGATTGATCAAATCCAAAGATTTATTTGTAAGCAAAACCCGGAAGAAAATAGGCCTTGACCCTCGTGCTCTTCATTCCTAGGATGAATGAAAAGTACAAAGTCAATTTCTGCTGGAGTTTTGCCTTTGTATTGCTTATTTTATGTGTTAGTGAACCAATGTTCTTTTATTGTGCATAGCACGCAATGTATGAGCTGTAATATATGAATTTAATACATTTTCCCCCACTGATTGCCATTAAACCCATCTTTGGTTTCTTAGTCTATGCAACTTTGATTTGTTTTAGATGAATGGTCAAATGTGGCTTCACCAAAACCATTTCCATCTAGACCTGGAATTCTAATACTGTGGTTTACCTTAATGGTTAAGTCATTCTAAGCTTTTCTAGTGTATAAATCCTGATTTGAGAATGTCCTAAAGGGACATAACATGGAGTTGAAGGAAGAATCGGGGATTGGGAATCCACCACGACAGAGAGGAGTTGCGGGGAGGAGAGTGGTGGTGATAGGCGGAGGAGTGAGTGGCTCCCTCGTCGCCAAGTCTCTGCAATTGCAGGCAGATGTCACACTTATTGACCTGTAAGCTCCCTTGTTCTCTTCCCACTTGTAATGTTTAATTTCTTCCATAAATGTTTTGATTCCATTCTGTAAACAGGAAGGATTATTTCGAGATACCATTCGCAAGCTCGAGAGGAATGATAGAGCCTGCGATTTCTGAGAGATCAGTAATCCACCACAAAGACTATCTACCCCATGGCTGCCTCGTTGTTTCTAAAGCCATTAATGTCACCAGGTCTGAAGTCCTGACTGAGGATGGCCGTTCGGTTGCTTATGATTACTTGGTTATTGCTACTGGCCATGATAATCCAATTCCCAGAACTCGAACTCAAAGATTAGCAGAGTATCAAGCTAGTATGTTATATGTAACAGTTGATTATATATAACTCTGAAACGGAATTTAGTAAGTGATGTTTAATTGTTTATACATCTTTCTGGTGCAACTGTGCTAGAATATGAAAAGATAAGGTCTGCGGGTTCCATTTTGATCATCGGGGGAGGGCCAACCGGGGTAGAACTAGCTGCAGAAATCGCCATTGAATTTCCTGCAAAGAAGGTCACTCTGGTGCATGATGGATCCAGGTTGCTGAAGTTCATTGGGAGAAATGCTGCAGGCAAGGCTCTAGATTGGCTGAGATCGAAGAACGTTGAAGTTAAGCTGAGGCAATCGGTCGATCCAAACAGCATCTCGGATGGAAGCAAAACATATGTTAGTTCTCGTGGTGAAACTATCCAAGCAGATTGTGTGTTCTTGTGCACTGGAAAACCAGCAGGTTCAGCCTGGTTGAAGGAGACAATGTTGAAAGACAGCATGGATAATCTAGGAAGATTGAAGGTTGATGAGGGGCTCAGAGTGAAGGGTCATAGGAACATCTTTGCCATTGGAGACATCACAGATGTTAAGGTGAGAATCCAGCAATGTGTGACTAGAGAATTGTTGGGCAGAGGCCAGTAAAGGATCAAGTCCAGCATCTGCCTCTCGAAAATGTGGTGGCAGACTGACAGTATATAAGAAAATAAAGTTAAGCATTTGATGTGAGCTATAGCTTTTGGCGTAGTGGTAAGCGTTTGATCTTAACAGTTTCCATGTTGCTTAAACAGGAGATTAAGCAAGGGTCGTCGGCTCTAAAACACGCTCTGATTGCAGCGAAGAACTTGGAGATGATGATGATGAGTAGTGGGCAAAGGGATGGCAAACTGGCAGCATATAATCGTCGATCATCCCCGACGGTGACTGTTTCGCTGGGAAGGAAAGAAGCTGTGACTGAAATGGCATTTGGAACAGCCATTGGAGTTCTTCCGGGGTTGATAAAGTGCAAGGATTTATATGTTGGTGAAACTAGGAAGTTGCTGGGGCTTAATTATTGATCCACAACTCCAATCAAAGCCTTCAACTTCGTGTATAAGTGGTAACAAAATATTAGTATCCAATTTAAACTTTACATGATATTAAAAATGAATCTATGTCATGATAAGACACAATAAAAGAAGTATTAAATTTGAATTTTACATGTTACCTTAATAGTATTACCTTAGAACGAACATTGAATTAGAAATGGAAATAGATCCAATAGATAACAATCGTTCATATAATTAATATCCACACAATTTCAAAAATATGTAAACAAAACTATCATATAATTATATTTGCACTTTACCATTATTCCTTTTGCATTCACATAATTATATTCCATTCTACTTTTAAAAATGGATTTACTTTCATTTTAATTTTCTTTTTTTTTTTAAAAAAAAAAAGAGATAAAAGTAATAGATGACCTGATTTACAATATAATTTACTTATCTTCTTGATATGTTTGAGCTTTGAATAATCTATTAATCTCAATCCTCTATAATAAACTCTCATTTCGCACCAACCAAATCCTCTCAAGTCACAACTACACACCCAACCACACGGAAACCCATATATAAAAAAAATATAATATAATACTACGTATAAGGATAGGTTCAATTGAAAACAATCCCCTCTAGTAAAAAAATGAATCAACTAAGAGCATCCTTATTAAGGAGATTTTTTTCTTACTTTTTTAATACACTTTTGCCACATAGAAGAGAGAGAGGGTGTGGGCTGCTCCTGCAAGGACCCAAATTTTTGTAGGTTTGTGGGCCCCACCGTGTGAAGAGAGATGAGTCTCACAATGTGTGAGGCGCAACTCTCGCGCCCATGCTAGCGCGTGCACGCGTAAATCTGTTTATTTTTTTTTTCAGCTATTGATTTTTTATTTTTTTTCCTTCACTCTCATTTTCTATTTTCTATTCACACATGTAAAAATTCCTTTAAAACCTCAACACTATTGAGGATGCCCTAATAACCAAAGTTTTTAAAAATATAAAACCATTTATTGAATTGAAAAAGTTGGATTATTGATGAATTAACTAAACTTGTTTGATTCAATGAGTTAGTTCAATTTTAACCGAAGTTTGACACATCTTAAGGATTTGGAAGTAAAAGATAGATTGAAAAAGAGTGTTAGCCAAGTTATGGACCTAAGGATGTTTCCATATTTGGAATGAAGTCAAAATAAACATAAAATCCTCCTTATAAACTTTTAAAAATAGAGTACTGAGTAGTGAGTACATATATATGCAGAGAACACATTGTAGCGTAGCGTAGAATTTTTTGGAAAGGGGAGAAAGCAAAGTAGAAAACGTTAATTAGTGCAAGCCCTGGCCTGGCATTAGCTAGGTAGCCAGCCATCAAGTCGACCACTATCACATTACAAATCTGCAAAGGATCTTCAATTCGATCAATATTTAAAGACTTTGATCTCTGGATGATCTGATCTTGCCTGGACTGCATGTCTGCATGATGATGTGATGGTGATGATGGCAAGAAGTGAAGTGAAATGGGAGCAGCTTTCCGTTAGCTTAATGGCGTCATTTGGACACGAAACGAATCTCTCCATCATAAATTTATCTCATCTGGACAAACTATGCTCAATTAGTAATAATTATTAAACGTCAAATCTATGGGAGAGGGTCAATCCGCCTCCATAAATGGCATAATCCCAGAAAGCTTGACCTTCAATTAACAAAAGAAAAAAAAATAGATGTAATTTGATACTCGTAAATGATTAGAGCATTTAAAATTTGGAATCGGTTAATGAATGCGTATCGGATCTTCCATTCCTATGTATGTAGAGATGGAGGTAGCTAGCTGGCTGTCAGGCCTTTCATCGTATCTTCGTAGCTCCCTGAAAGGGCTGCTGCCGCCCTATAAATATATATATATGCAATTATTTTTATTTCCCTCATCATTTTTTTTTTATTTAAATTAAAATAATGGAAATCCACCTCTATAAATTGGGTGCTCATGCACTTGCTTTTGCATGCCAAGCTACAATATAATATAATATAATTTTCTCATACTGATCGAGATGGCGTACACAATGAAGCTTCTGAGTTTAACTTTCATGGCAGCCATTTGCTTCTTCCTCCTTGCAATGGAATCACAACCCCTTGGTCTCTCTCTCTCGATCTTTTTTTTTTTTTTTTTTGTTGTTGTTGTTGTATTTATTCTCGATCTTACTTTAATTTACTTTTATATTTTGCATGGGATGATATGGAAATGCAGATGGGAAGATGGTGGGAGGTGAAATAAAGAGCAGAAAGGTACAATGGGGGGATGATGATAAGGAGAAGAAGGAGAAGATGGTGGAGTGGGAGTTGAGGGAGGCGCCTATGGGTCCAGATCCTCTGCACCACCATGGCGGTAGCCCCATCACCCGCACCAGGAATCAACCTTAATTAGCCTAACCACTCTGTCTGTCTGGACGATGATCCGCCACTTAGGATATGATCGGTTTTGTGCCTAGTTAGGTTTTGGGTAGCCACTCATCACTAGTGTTTTTTTTTGGTATGCTTTATGCTGCTTTGCATGCATGCATGTACAAGAATGCATGCGTTATGTACGTAGTTGTAGCTACCTCCTTGACTCTAAGTTGTAATATATAACGTTCCCTTAATATGTGTGCAAATTATGTAATCCTTCCCCCAAAAGTTGAATTCATAACCCAAGAGTAGTACACACTGGTCCAACCGAGTATTTGGAATGATGCAAATCACAGTCACTCAATGCCACTACACACAAGGTATCTGCCACTTTGAGCATAATCCCAATAACCGCTGCTGAATTATTTGCCTAATTCTACTTTAATTTATGGGTGGTTTTGTAGGAAAATTTAACTCATTAAACATGTCCACAAGTATGATATGAATTAATTAATTAAGATACATTAATCTTATGAGGGTTGGTTTTTTTTTAATCACACAAATGAATTGATCTTTATTCTCCAATATATTTATAGAATTAATTAATTTATGAATTAATCTTTATTCTCCAATATATTAACTCTATAAGTATCTTTTTTTTTCTTGAAGTAAAATGGTTTATTGATTATCAAACACCACACAAAATTCAAATGTATCTGAACAATTCTCTGTGGTGTTTGAACAGCTAGCCAGCTGAGCCACCTTTCAGTAATGTCTGAAAAAATTGACACTAAATCAATCAGCCATCGCTGCTGGTCTTTCCAATTCCATATAAGTACGTACTTTCGTTACCCACTGTATCTCTCAATCAGGTCCTCCAATTTTTGAGTTTATATATGTCACCTCCCCCTAGGTGTGTTGTCCTTTTCCATGCAAAATCACTTAAAATAATTATGGGAAAAAAATTATGTATATCAAAAAATATAGAACATATTCATAAAAAAATTAATATGGTTGTGGAGTGAACGGCGGCATATCATGAATCATGATCACTCTCATAGTCTCATTATCATAGTCTAAATATTTGTGAGAATATTATATATTTTAGAGGACTTGAACCCGAGGACTCTTTTTGTTGATATTGTGGATATGATTTTATTTAGATTTTTATGCCTTTAAAAATATTCTCAAAGTTCAATTTTATTTTTAATAAATGGAATCTATAATTCGATAGAGTCAATTACATTTTGGATTATAGATTTATAAGTGATAGTCCACTTTTAGTTTTTTTTCTTTAAAAAAAAATCTCTTTTGGTCCTAGTATTACTGTGTCATGACAATTTTTGTCTTCCGTCAACAAAATCATTTAAATAACGTTAAATACAACGGCTTTTTGTTCTATTAAATTCTAAATGTTAAGTCCTTATTTTGTCCTATATTTATGTATGTGTCATTCAAGTTTTAGTCATTTTTTTTTTCAAAACATCCTTGTTGGTCCTAACATTTTTGTGGCATCATCATTTTTGGTCCATTGTCAACAAATATGTTTAAATGACATAAAAAATGACGTTATTAACCTCAAAATCCTCCTTTTTTATTGGTAATAGAAGCACAAGTTTTAAACTCAATGGGGTAGCTTAAGTGGCAATTGAATTCTTTTTGTGAGGAAGAATTTCAAGAGAATTCGAGTTCAATTCCCACAAGCAATGATCATCTCTAAACTTAGATAGGTGGATCCTTTTAACGGACTAAAAGAATGAACGGGCATACTAACGACTGCGACCGCACTAGAGATAGGTGGATCCTTTTAACGGACTAAAAGACTGAACAGGCATACTAACAACTGCGACCACACGGATATAAGTCTGGTGATATGGATGTAACATGTTACTATTGCTGGTTCACGTGCGAACCGAATCGCAATCTTGGATAAATCTAGGGTTAGTCATCCATGTGTAAGATATGGATGTAACATGTTGTTACTAATTGCAATCTTGGATAAATCTAGGGTCGGTCCTAACCATGTGCGGGCATGACGATATCACATAACCCCAAATTGAGGGTTCAATTTTTTTAATTTTGATAGGATGCAATAGAATAGAATATTTGGAAGATTTGGTTTCCTAGAATAGTACAGAAGTAGAGAGTAGTGAGTGGCGTCAGGTGGGAAGCATCTTTGATGCATGCAATATGCTATGCAGCTGGAAAATGGCAGAAATGAAATCTCAGAAAAGTGGACAGAGACAGTGGGTATGGGAAAGGTTCACTTTTCAGTTTATCTAAGCATAACAGAAACTACCAGTCCTATAGGCATTATATGCAGTATTTGTTGTGTATTAAATACTACTGATGCTACTACTTACCAGGCAACCTCATAATTATACCATGTTTTTATTGGTTCTAATGGGACATTTTGACTTGGGAACCTTATCTTTATTTTTTAAAAAAATTATATTCTCAAAAAAAAAAGATTATGCTCATTTTAAAGAAATATGTTAAAGACCTGTATAGCTATTGTTTTTCTAAACTGAGGGCGTGAGATTCAACAGAGTGTGTACAAAGTTCAAGGGTACTGGTCCAAAAAACGGCGGCCCAAATAATAAATAAACAAATAATAGAGGGAATAGAGAATAAATAAGGAATTCAAGGACTAATAGATAAATAAAGAATATTAACCCAACTATGTTACCACTAAGCTAAGACTTGAGCCCAGGCACACTAGTAGGAGGAAAGAAGACTTGACCACTGAGCCAAGGAGTAGATCACGATTTGAGGGATGATTTGCTTGGACCAGACCCCACTTTTATATTTTATACTGTTGATGGGTTCCCTGGCACTCTCCACGTGTACGGTATCAAGATGACGCTAACTCCCCACCAAACATGCGTCTCACGTCTTCCCGTCACGACAGCCCCCGCCATCCACGTACCCAGATTCTTCGGTCAAACCCCGAGGAAGAGGGCGTGGAGGACACGACTGCACATGATGCACGCCCAAGTACCCAGGGCGGCGGCACGCCCTGCCGCCACCCTTACGCGAGAGGCGCGATCGCCCCCCACGGCGCCCCCTCCGGAGCGGTGGTGGTTTATGGTGCTCCCGTTGCTCCTTGCATGCACTGATCATCCTCCTGGCTTGTACCACCCTACCTGGGCCTACCATCCTTGCTTATTGGGCTCGTACCCTATAACCCCATCACATGCATAGATAAAAATTGAGAAGCAGCCTTGCGCGGCTTAACTCAATCGTTCAAAGGTCACCAAGTCTTGAAAATATGAGGGGGTTAATGGAGATCCAAAGCCAACAAAAAAAAAAAAAAAGAGAAAAAAATTGAACAGAGTCAGGAAACCTAATGTATCCAAAAAAAAAAAATAAAAAAAAAAAAATTGAGAAGCAACTTAAACCACTCACTGCCCACCACTTTAAGTGGGTGTAACTACCCATAAACTACCTCCAGAAGTGGTCATTCAACAATATTTTAACATGGGTGTACCAAGAGAGGTAGGTAGGTCACCTTTGTTTTGTCTTATAT
>CM008342.1:36049627-36063047 GCA_002525835.2 Ipomoea batatas | reverse complement strand
CTCCATTTGTCATGATTTTTTTCACAAATTTAAGAAGGCACGTAAAATTGATGAAGGGAAGAAAAAAAAAAAAAGAAGCAAAGAATTCAATTTTTTTTTAAAAAAATAAGTGTTTTACCCCTCTAGTAGTGCGTGCAGTACACATGCATGTTGGGCGCGACAGGTGCAACCAACACGCACCTACATCAAATATATTTTGATTTTATCCAGGTGATGACATTGAGCCAAATAGTGACATTGAGCCATTGACTATAAAAATGCTCCATTGAGACCCCTTAAATCGGTAAAAAGAAAATACAATTGAGCTCTAATTTTACATGTTGGAACATGTTAAAGCTAATTTTGTTCTAACTAGAATTACACGTGTGCTATTATTCTAATGTGGCGATTACTTGACATCTAATGTGGCGGTAACTTGGCATTTAAAAAAATAAAAAACTACCCAACAAAGACTACTAGTTTTCAGCTGGCAGGGAAAAAAAAAAAACTCTCTCCGTCTTTGTTTCCCTGCGGGAGATGAGGGGGTAAGGTCTTTATTTATTTTATTTAAAATTATTAAACTAAATAAAAATAATAATTTTTAATAGGATGACCGCCACATCAGCAATGACATGAGAACTATGTCAAATGTGGTTGAATTGCATAATTTTAGACAATTGAAGGACCTAATTGTATTGTTTTTTGAGTTAGATAACAAAATTACAGTTTTAGGTGTAATTTAGTGACTAATTTAAATGTTTTTCCTAAGAAAATGAATTAGCGCGCTATAATGTTGAACTATGAATATTATAATTATAGCTGGAATTCATACATTATGGACGGATACACACACACACATATATATAGACGACAGAGAGAGAAAGAAGTGTGGTATTGATAAGTAGAAACTCTGTGGGGGCTGTGATGAGGGGAATGAGAAAGAATGGGGGGAAAAGTATAAAAATATGAAAATGATGTCCTCAACTTACGTGTCGCCATCACGTCTACAAGCTATGTGAGATAAAAAGAAGCATTCTGACACTCAATTCTTATCTAGTAGGCTGTATTTTTTGTAAATTTTCGTGGGCGTTTCTTTTTTAATTCAATTTCTTTTTATTGCAATAAAAAATCCCTTTAAAAAATATGTGTAATGTTAAAAATTCATAATCTTTTGCATGTAATCAGTTATTAGCTAACAGTTAATTTACCAAATAATTTTCTACAATTAACTAATGTTATCAACTAAATAAATTCATTAACCCAATCAGCTACTAGCTATTAGCTAACAACTATTTCTATGGAGAAGAATTTGAAAGAATTGGGAGGAGAAGAAGAATTTGAAAGAATTGTACTAAAAATGGAATTGAATTTGAAAGAATTATTGTAAAAATGGAAAAAAAAAATTGATTATTAAGAAAAAAAAAAAAAAAAGTGTGACGTGTGGGAATCAGGTGACACGCTCGTACGCTACCGACAATTATAAATCTCTTGTCATTGGATTTTGGATTGAATAAATGGACACGTGGGGCCCAAGGATTCATGGAATTGCACGCCTATCGCCCTTATACAATGCAACTCTCGTCCGATTGGTGCGTTGCGGGTCCCGCTTACAGTGACACGAATCTCCTCTCCTGGGGCCGCACTCACCATAATGCTCTTCCAACTTGACGCGTGCACATGCGCCACGTACTTCTGGGCCCCCACACTCGGGATTATTAAATTCCACTTTAACCAATGGCATTCATATCATTTTCATTCCCCCCTCCCTCTCTCTCTTATTTTATTTATTGAATTTTTATCTCTTTAAAATGCTTGGCAAACGTTTATTAACGAGAGAATTTTCTCAATTTATTTTTAAAAATATTTAAAAATTGAAGGACCAAAAATATGAAAATTTATTTATTTATTCATTTTTGTTGATCAATATATGGTGGGCATTAAATTAAGTTGGCCTCTTTTCATTTTTTTCATTACCATCTTTGAATTCTTTTTTCAGTCGTCTGGACGGAAGAAACCACAATAAAGTTATGGTTTTTACTAACCCTTACAAGATGAGTTTTTGGAAAATCATTGGGATAGTTAAGTTAAGTGACCGCACAATCAATGTTTAATCTTAATTCTAGTGATAGGGTGAGTGTTTGAACTTCAAGTCTCCGACCTACTAGGAACATGTGGAGTTAATGAGGGATTTTAACCAATTAGTGTGGTAAAGACCTATTTTACGTACGTAGAAGTTAGTATATAGGTTGTAGGAGAATCTGGAATCACTTGAAAAACTTGGGATTTACCTCCTTCACGTGCCTTGGAGAGGGTTCTTAGGGGTCTCGGATATAGTCTAGCAATGCCAAGAAACCTGTATTATAAGGGAAAAAAAAAGAGTTTTAAGATGGAGTATATTTGATTGTTTGTTGTGTTGATTATAAATATTTATTAATTTTAAAGTAAATCATCACTAGCCTAATATTTGTTAGAAAAAGTCATTTTTCCAAATCTTAAATTATATGTGAATGATCAAACAAATTTTTAATTAATTTTTTCTTAGAAACCCTAATTTTGGAAGGTTTTTAATTTTTTTAAAATACTCTATACCAAATTCATGCTTATTTTATGATATAACATGGTAAATTTGTGAAGATTTGCCTAGGAATTGAATCATTTGTTAATTAAACTCTTAGAGGTGAAATATGATTTTTTTTTTCATGCACCCCCATGATGTTAGTTGAATTAGTTTGTAGGTTCACCGTTCAAACCACCATGCCCTAATGGTATGTCTGTACTTTTATTCCAAAAGTACTTCTCGCATATTATTGGGCTATTGGCAATATAATATGTGCATGTGTAGCCACGTACTGAACTTCATAAATTCAACCTACTTTTGTATAATCTAATTGGAAAATAATAAATGTATTCTCAAGAAATAAAGCTCATGCTACTTAATTAAATTCATGGAAGAAAGAGAAAACAAATGAATCAAAACTATAATAACCCACATATTTTTGGATGAATCAAAATATGTCGTCACATTAATAGGGAGTAGAGATATAAATGTTTGATGTTAAATTTTCAAACGGCAAAGGTTTGTATATAATTGTTATAATACACAAATTTGTTATTAAACATCAAACTTAAAAATTCAGATATAATTATAACAAGATATAAATGTATGTTTTTTTTGACATCGTTAAATAATAAACTTATACAAATAATCGTGTTACAAAAATGTGAAATTGTCCACCTGGCCCTATATGATTATGGAGGGATAAACCATAGCGACTCAACTAATCAATAGAGGCTAGACTTTTACTTACTGCATGCATACAAGGAGCTCTCTCATTTTGAAAAATTATTTTCAAACTATCACAGATAAGACTCGATCTTTACTTCTTTAGTCTCTTCAATACATATATATAAACTATATAATTTGCTCAATCCAAAAAGTAGTATTCAGCTCTATCTTTTAGCCTTTGTATTGAGTAAAAATATATTAATAATTACTCCGTAATAAATACACATAAAAGCTTATTAAGAATTTAAACTTTTAATTGCGATAAGAGGCATCTATCTGTCTCACTTGCAGATAACATGACTTTGAAAATCTGGAACTATCTGAGAAGATATTTTAGGAAGAGATAGTGGTGTATATTACTTTTCAAAAACTTCAAAATAAATATTATTTACATAGGATAGTTTAGCCTAATTTCCAGAAGAGATTACTAGAAGTGTTTGATTGATACATATTTGGTAATCATTATGCAATGTGTATCCATAATATTCTACTCCATCATCATTATTATATTAATACTGCTTAACATACTTTTTCTATTTGAAAGAATTGGAAATTTTAATTAATAAAGTGGTATTATTCTTCACTTCTTCGATGTTAGTGTCATGTATGGTAAAGAAAGCAAATTAAGGAGAAAGAATTGATAATACATATTAAGATCGCCAAAAACCTTGTGGTCAAGTGGCATCCGGTGTCCCGTTTAACACTTCCACATGGATGATGGGAGTGGGTTCGAGCCTCGAGCCTCAACCCAGATACGACATTGTAACATTGTAACAAAGTCAGTAGCTTACAAAAAAAAACATATTAAGATCTTTCAAGCCGCACTAATTATCTGATCTCATTACATATATTAAGATCTTTCAAGCCGCACTAATTATCTGATCTCATATCTTTTCTTTATGAATGACATTCTTGTATTCATAAAAACAAACCAAAATGTCAAGACGACCATATCAATTTAATTACTCCAAAAATTATGTATTTACCGTTAATACATTACATACCTGCAATTAAAAATTTTTGTATTTGGAAACAAATTGACGGTCGTAATATGGTAATTATAGATACATAAATTCTTAAGTGCAGTTATAAAATATGTTAATTACAGACACATAAGATATTTGTTAACATGTTATATGTCCGCAGTTAACATATTTCATACATGCAATTAGTAGTTTATGTGTCCATAGTTATCATGTTATGGGTCTATAATTACCATGTGATGTGCCTTCAATTTGTTTACAGGTGCAAAAATAATTAATTACATGTACAAATACTCTTTGCGCTTCAATAGGTTGAGAAAGTTGTTATAAACAGATATTGTATTGTATTAGAGTAGTAGCACTCAAAAAAAAAAAAACTATAGGTACAAAATTATTATTATTATTATTTTATCAAAATCCACAATACAAAGTATATTCTGATACATGGTATAATTTGTGATCACGGCATCCGCCATAGACAGTTTCATATTCAATGATTTGAATATATGATTATTTTATTTACATTTGATGTGGTTCAACGTAGTCCATTAATAGGATTTGAATATAAGATTATTTTATTTTACATGTGATATGGTTCAACGCAGTCCCTTTATGTATTACAAATATATCTAATTTTATTCCTTATGTTTTGACATGGGTACATATCATTGGTGATAATATAATTGTTAGGCAAAAACTCGTAGGACCATATATATCTCGGTATCTTAATTACTATTTAAACGTAACATTGTTTATTATACAAGTATAAGAAAATAAAAATTGTCTACGTTACTAAGCTAGTTATAAATTTTAATTTTTTACATACATTGGGTTAATGAATTAAATACATATACATGACGAAAATATTACATGACTAAAAACAAAAAAAAAAAATATTACATGACTTTTGCACATTGGGTTTGACTTGGGAGTGACGAAAAGGGGTAATGGTCTGGTGCGCAGCCATGCTGCTCCAAACTTAAGGATACATGTGGGATATGATGTACCTAAATAAGTTGAAAAAGGCATTATATTATTATATTAAAATTTGAATTCAAGAAAAGGGTCACCATTTTAAGTTGTAACTTTCTCAAATTTTCAATGATTTGGTACTACATACCGAATAGTTTTGTGATTCAATTCATTGTAGTCCAATTCAAAGAACATTAGGGACTTGTCATTCCTTGCTCGTCTCCATCATCAAAGCTTACCCCCTTTTCACTTTGGCATTTTAATTTGACAAACACACCATTTGACAGCTGAGATGCGCCCGGCCCTCAACTCCCTCGTACCTTCAAGCACAACCTTAAATGTTTCAATCTTTTCCTTCAACTTATGACCGTATAGTATTTCATGGGTTGCCTAAAATGTATATGGTTTGTAGCCTTTCTCATACTTCAATTGGTAGCATGAATTTGTACATGAAATCAATGATTATTGAGAGTAACACTCTTTCCCAATGCTTTTGAAGTCAATTCTTTAAGTACACACATGTTTAGATATCTTTATCCATGTAAAACTCTCTCACTTTCAGAAGTGGTCCTACTTTCACATCACTTAATTTGCTATTCTTTTACTATTCACACTACATCCTGCAAATCTAATTAACTTTCAAAAGTTGACCCCAATATAACATCAATTTAAAAATCTCAAAACTATAAAAAGAAAAAGAAAAGAAAAGTACTACATGACAGCTTTTGTTGTCATTTGGCAGCAAAGGTTGCCATTAGTAAGTTTGCTAAAACAGCAAACTTGCTATCCACTGTGACGCTACAAGCAATAAAAAATTTTTTTTTTTGGCCACCTTACTTATTAGCAAGTTATAAACTTATTGAGTTGAGGTTAGCCTTAAAAATCTTTGAATAGTTAAGTCATACAAAATTGAACGTTTTACAACTAGTTGGCATTTAAGGCACTTTCTCTATCTTTAATTATTTTATTTATATGACTTGGACTAAAAATATTATTTTAAAATTAAATTGCTTTCAATTATATTACATGTATGTGCTTCTTTTCAATTTAAGTTCTTAATATGTAGATGCACTACACATGCAATTACATTAATGAACAATGCATGAATTCGCAGTAGGCAAACATTTAGTCTTGGGTGCATGAGGGCAAGTGGAGACATTAAATATAATAATTCATACATTTTAATTTGCTTCCTTTCTTATACATTTATAAATTCTTTCTTTTTTTTTACTCTTTTTCTTTATAATTTCCCCTCTAAGTTGTTACACCATTAAAAAATAATATTAAATAATAATGTAATAACTTTCACGTACGTTGTAACTTTTTGTCGTATGCATGTTGGGCTAAGGCCGGAAGGCAAGTCCAGTCTATCCGCTGGACAGAGATGTTAGACATTTGTTTACTGTGCATAAGCAACCCCCTCACTTTGAAAGGTTGCTCTTAAACTGAGATAAGACTCGATCCCTGGTTTTTCTTTTCAAACTTTACCATGTGACCAACTGAGTTGTCCATGCGAACTTTATCGTCATTATATTGGGAGGAGGATTGAAGGACCAACGACTCTAGTATCCACATCGAAATGTGACGCTAACTGTTATACAAATATATAAGAAATTAAAATTACTCATTCGCTACTAAATAAGTAAATATAACTTTTGACATAATGATAAACACTTCATCCTAACACTTTATCTATCTAGATATTTATATATTGTATGTATAAATGTGAAGCATGGATGAATAATAATAATATAAATAATGCTTGGTTGCCAATGATGACAATGCAAGTATATCGCAATCGATCCATAGGAGATGAGATACGTGCAAAAGCAAGTGACTTGATTAATAATTGCTAATAATGTGGGGCAGTTGATGGAGTTGATATCTTGACTTTAGGCAAATATTGGGGACCAGGTAACCATGATTTCTTTGACCGTAATGTGAGGGCTAAACATGGTATTGGATCATTGGATGGATATTACCTTACCTTAGCTTCCTAAGATATTACCTTACCTTAGCTTGGTGTGACACGTTTTGTTTTGTTTGTTTTGTTTTGTTTTGTTTTTTTTTTTTTATCTTTTGGTGGGCCTAAAACTTGCAACATGAAACTGTCTAACTTCACGTCTCATCTCCATCGCTGTTAGACAAATGGCTGGGCATTATCTTTTTGTTTCTTCTTTTAATTCTATTTTTTTTTCTTTCAAAAAAATTAAAATTAATTAGGATTTTTGAATACCATACGTTAAAAGTGTTCTTATCCCACAATATATGAAGAATTTTCAATACCATGCTTCACGTTAGGTTTGATTTACTATTGGATATGTGAATAATAAACAATTATTCAGAAAGGGATGGAAACTGTAAGATTTTTTAGGATCCAATGCAAAATTTTGATTTTTTGGGGGGGAATAATGCAAATTAGATTTTCATATTAATTAGTTCAAAAAAATTTAAGCACGCTTAAATTGACCCTTTAAAAAATCTAAAAAAATGTGTGTTGCTATTACTGAATACTCGCTAGAAGTAGTGGTCAGTAACATCAACTACTAACAAAGATTGTTGAAAAATGAGAACAATCTTGTCATGTTGGTCAGACTGTTAACTTGGTAATTGGGTATAGTGGAAGCTGAAACTTTTGTGTCGTGATAAACACTTAAAAAAAAAAGGGAATAGATTTTTAAAACCTAGCTAGAAGATATTATTGATTTGATTAAATATATGGTGCAGAAATGATGAGAGTGTGAGCTTGACTCACCAACAAAATTTCCATTCATAAACGTTGTGATCTTCTTGACTGTATCTATTGAAAATGCTAGTTAAAAGGATTATTTCAATTCCTGTCCAAACTGTCAAGTTTCTTTATTTTTTTTTTTAAATTTATTTTTTTCTTCACATATTGTGACGTGAACTCTGGTAATACCAATAACAGAATGAGAGAGACAAGAGGACATGGATACTATGAAATATCATTAAAATGTCCATACTGGCCTTCTGCACTTGAGCATTTGCTGAAAATGACTTCATTTTCAATTCATGTTTTAGACATGTACAAGAACAAGTCCTTTAATGTAACTGTAGTTTGCCAATAAGAAAAAGGAAGCGTTTAATTACTTTAGTATTCCTTTAGCTGTATCGCCCGATGATTGGATAGAGAAGGAAAAGAAAGTGGAAAAATCTTGAAAAAGTTGACTGAATGGATAGAGCATGATTCTTGTATATATCAGAACATCATAAATTTGATTCTTTTCATCATCCTATCAATTGAGTCTGTAGCACATGATCTTTCTAGTGCAGTTTACTTCTCTTGTATGGTTTGCTTACTATTATAAATTAGCAAGATTTATCCCGAATAATGGTGGCAACGTGTTTCCCTTGTCACCCGAAAATAGAAAAAAAGTAGAAAAAGAAAAAAAAAATGTAGCATCTCTAAGTACCAATTAATGGCCAATTACAGATTGTTAATAATTTTTCAACCTGTTAACAGAGTTCATGAGGGATCAAAACTATCACTTTATAAAAATTTCACTATTTTGTATAGATAGTAAGAACTAAACACATTACTAACAAGATGGTCATCAATTACAATTGAGGGAGGGAGCAAGATCAGTGAGATAGGTCAGATATTTTATAAATATATATTACACTTTACTTAAGTAATTCTTCTAACCTGCCAAGTAGCTTGTAGCTCAATGACACTTATGTAATTCTTCCAAATGACAGATCACACATTCAAAAAAATTCTTCCAACCTCTATCTAATATTATATTTTGATTTTAAAATATTACATTTAATTTTCATCAAAAGTATCACATTTTTCTACATAACTCAAAAGTATTATATTTTCTCTCATAAGAATCAATCAATTTATTCCTAACTAGTATTACATTTTTTCTCATAAGTAACTTTCAAACCTTAGATATTATATTTTGATTTAAAAGTATTACATTTTCCCTCAAAATTATTAACACTTTTCCTTGATAAGTAACAAATAATTTATTACTTACTGGTATTAAAATTTTCAAAATAAGTATATTTTTATTTTAGTTCGACCCGTCTAACTGATAAGAATATATGAGACGATTTCATAGGATACTCATTCGTTTTCTTTTATTTTCTGAGAAGTCAATTCTGATCATAGGATTGCTTTAATGTTATTTCTGATTTAATTATGTGACGGAATTAACAATTACACTACGTAGACATGCCTCTTGAAATGATTAAGGATGTCTCCCTAATCCCGCTTATAAATACTAAGGTTGAAACACACACTAGCATGCTCTTTAGCAAGATGCACATATACAATTATTCAACTTTCGACTTTGCAATATTTATAAAGTATATCAATAGTCCATTTACAAACTACCATGAAATACTTATCATTAGACTAAAAGCTATCAATTCTCATAATCAAGCGTTTATCACTACACTAAATGTTATAACTAGTGACGAAGATGCACATTTAATTCCTTATACTTGTTTTGCTGCTACCGTCATGTTTTGATGGTAGGATGTTGAATTTGGCATTCCAAACTGCCATCCAACATACCCCGCGTTATGTTCTAAAAGAAATTAAATATTGACATGCCAAATATAATGCCATATGATTTTTTTCAATATATAAATAAGTAATTTTATTCCTCATAATTGGATATTACAAATACAATGAATAAACCCACTAAATGATACAAGATGACACCAAGTCCAGAACAAATTCCATCATTAATAATTACGCACTAATAGTAGTTGAACTTGTGAATATAAGAAAACATTAAAGAAAATAAGTTAAGAAAAAATAATTAGTTTGACCAGTGCATAATAAACATGACATGTAAAATTAAATTGGAGTTATAACTTTGCTCCTTAGTAGTCGGCATAAAGTTCAATTCTTATCAAAGAAAAAAAAATAAAATTGATATGATATGAGCACCAATGTACAAATGCTTTAAACGTCATGTAAACCATTAATACATATATTTTTTTTAATTTACCTCCTCCGTACGTACTTCAGGATAAAAGCGAAGTAGGTGGCTCAAAATTGGGACTGAATCCTTCTCATAATAAAAGGATTCGGTTCTAATTGTCCGTATTAGCAGCTCAACTGGTTACAGGGGTGAAGTTTGGGAGAAGAGATCAGAGATTAAGTCTCACCAGCAGCAGTCTGGGAGCAACCTCTCAAAGTGAGGGGGGCTCCTTGTGTGCAGTGAGCAAAGGTCTAGCCTCTATGTTCAACATCCTCCCAGAAGCTTTGTTGGGTCGTCTCGTGGGGCTCTTAGAGTTGGGGATTCAACATTTGGGACTTATTTTCTTTACTGTTTTCTTATTATTATTATTATTATTATTATTATTATTATTATTATTATTATGTATTTAATTTAATTATGTTGGATGAGGAATCGAGAAGGAGAAGAAAAGATAAGATAGTTAATTGGCCATTTCAGACTGTGGTTTTGATTGTCTATCAAGCCTTAATTAATTAGTTGTTTAGTGAGAAATTTGCTAAGCAAATGACGACAATAAAGGAGTTAGTGATGCTGATTTAAAGTAATTATTACACACTTGTCTACACATTCTTGAGCTCATCCACCGACTTGGACTTTTGATAACAATCTATGGAGTATATATATTATATTTCATCGTTTGTTTAATTGTTTTCATTCCAAATATTTATTTATTTATTTTTATATATGGTAGGCACCACCATGAATTATTTCTCCATATTCAAGTGGGCAATTCTAATTTTAATAACTCAACTATTGCAAGTTTTAAATTTAGAATTAGTTACAACTAATTTTTGACTATTACAAATTTTAGCCAATTAAACAATTAAAGTGACACTTTTTAGTAGTCGAGAATTAAATTTGGTCATTTTTGAAATCAATAATAATAAAAAATATTGAATAATTAAGGATGCAAAATTGGAATTAACTCTATCCAAGTGGTATATTTGTTGGTTATAGTCAATTCTAGACCAACTTAACGTCTAGATGAGGGAGAGAGGTAAATATAATCTTACTTTTAAGATATAATTAGTACACAAATATGTGCAACCAAAGTCTTTTGTTACGTTTACCTTGTTTGATAACACAATCATATCTTTGGGTTTGAAAATGTTTTAAGTTTGATAGTTAGGATTTGATTTGCAACACTCTTTCATTGCCTATAGAACCTCTGTACTATAAAATTCAAAATCTTTTAAAAAGTTGAATTGTATTTGTACTAGTGCAAACCCACATCATTTTTTAATGTGGGACAAAAACTACATAAAAGCCTTCCCAAACTTCATTTTTTTCAATTCAATGGATACATGTACTTTGAGTATCAATTTTTCATTCACTCATTTTTCATTTTGAGCATATAATATATCAAGTTCATCATCTCAACTAGGAGAATCCGAATCTAGTTTGACAAAACCCAAATATGAAGTGGAGCCAACTGAAAAATTATATCTCAAAATTGTCACTTAAAATACCAATTTATGCTATTTTTATTTAACAATCTGTAACATGAATGAAAATTAATTTTTTGCGACTGGAAAAATGACACAATATTGTTCAATCGGGAAGGGTTTGATGCCACTGGACCACAAGGTCCTTGGCATGACATCCTTCATCTAATCAATTGAATCTGCCATTGGACCACAAGGTCCTTGGCGACAAAATGTTTTCAATCTTTTTGAAACCCAAAAAATTATTTTTCCTCTCCTATGACACCTCATCTTCTCTTTAAAATTCTACATAACATTTCATATAAAATTTTGAAATGTTCATTTTTGTTTAAGTTCACGGAATGATTTATTTGAGTGCTCGAATAAATCATAGTGTAATCCATTATACCTAAGAAAATTGACATTTCAACGCTCTTAAAGTCCTAGAACTATCGGAAGGAAGCAAATTGATTTCAAGAAAGTGTGAATATCACACGCTTTGAATTAATTTTGTGAAACCATGACTAAATTTTTAGGAATAAATTGCAAATTAAATAAAATTCCCCATGGACCTACGGCCCCTTCATATATAATTGTTTTGTGATATTTATTGGTTCAATTTGTTTTCTTATAATTGTGTAACTTTATTGATCATTTCGAGTCAAAAGAAAAAATTAAAGGAAAAGATCAAAAAAAGTATTCTCCACATTACTCAACTTGTATTTTATTGCTTAATTTGGAATCATTATTATATTCTTGGAAAATTTTTGCTATATACTCAACTTAAATCAATCATATCGTAATATTTGAGAGTGGAACCTTAGCTTTTTGCACGTACGTACTGCTTCCTTTTTCTTTAATTTCATGTGCCATGAAAAGATGAGGCCAAATAGTACAAAAACGAAATATTCTTGTATATAATATATGGAGTCAAAACTTTTTTTTTCTCTATTAAAATTATGTTACGTAAAGGATGCAGTTATAAGTTTTTTTTTTTTTTTTCTAAAAAAAACAATATTATAACCAATTAAAAGATGTATTTTGTTTCAATAATTAAATATGTTGGGTGGAGGCTGGTGAAGGCTTAAGTTCAACACCAGGTGACTAGACATGACTGGTGAAGTGCCGGTTTAAACATTTTTTTTCTTAATTAATTACTAGTCTTTTCTATTTTTTGTGTTTGCAACCGAAACTGACAATTCCAGTTTCCTATTTTAATAAATCGGAACAACCTTTTGGGGTGCGATTCTGTTCTGGTTTGATTTCTACGGTGTATGGTTCGGTTCGAATTGAATCATGGTCATTCCTATTGTCGCTAGGGAGATTGTTGGGCCAAGGTTTTATGGGCCAAATCCAGCACTCTACTTCTCAAAAATGTCGCAGCAGGTATAAGAAAATAAAGTTACACATTCGCTACTAGTTATAACTTTTGGTGTAGTGATAAGCGTTTAATTCTAACAAAGTGACTAAATAATTAGATCATTCTGTTTCAATTAAATGACTAAACTAATAATTTGAGTGCATATTTACTTAACATGATTAAATGCAAAATTCTCTCATTGTTAGGATCAATGCAACATTATTTCATACATTATACTTGCATAACAATATCAACAGTAAAATGTTGAACTAGACTTTCTAACCTGTTCCCAACACTCATGACTTTGAGTATATAACAATGCATACATTATACTTTTCAAAAAAAAAAAAAAAAAAAAAAAAAAAAAAAAAAAAAAAAAAAAAAAAAAAAAAAAAAAAAAAAAAAAAAAAAAAAAA
>CM008342.1:36025257-36036250 GCA_002525835.2 Ipomoea batatas | reverse complement strand
TCTCCTTCCTTTGCTCAAATAAACTCTTCTTTAATTTGTTCTCGAATAAAAACTCTTCTCCTTTTTATGTTGCATCTTAATTTCTTTCCAAAATTAACTTAAGTTAGTTGTAACTTCTTCTCCAATCAAATTTTGCCCTGCTTCATGAATTCTTCCAACACTTAACACTTAGGCCCTGTTTGGTAAATAATCAGCCAATTTTGGCTTATTTAACCACTATTAGTTGTTTGGTTAATAAGCTTTTTGTAACTCCAAAATACTAAAATTCAAAAGGCTACTCAAAGCAGCATTTTCAATTAGCTTTTTGAGAAAAGAAATTATACCAAACAGCCATCAGCAAACAGCCAAGTTATCAAACAACTTTCTACAATCAGCCAATATTATCAACAAATAATACCTTCTAACCCAAACAGCAAACCAAATCAGCCAACAACCATTTACCAAACAGAGCCTTAGACTATTTTGAATATATTTTTACAATGAAATTTTGAGGATTTAATTTTTCAACATAAAATACACTCTGGCAAATCAAAATCTATTTACAAATATTCCTAACATCAAGAGCTCCCAATTAGCGAATAAAGAGTTGACCTCGTGCTCCAAAGCCCCTTCATCCACACACGTGTCCAAGCATCACCTAGCCACGTCTCACAAACCTTGCCACATGCCACCTTCGCCAACCACCATTCCCGGCTATACCTGGGTCCAATATCGGCCCTACTTGGCAAAATTCGACCATTGTTGTCCATGCTTGTTCGTGTCGTGCCCAATGACCAGACCACGGGGCACCTAACAATTGGGTTTGGGGCTGGGGCTTAGCGTCCCCCTATTGGTTCCAAGACAAAGTAAAAAGTTTATAGAGGATTGGGGGATTGAATAGACTTTTAAACAATTTTGTAAGCCTTACAAATAGTATAAGACTTTTAATTACAAATTAAATGAAGGATAAAAGTCTTGAGTCTTACAACCTTATCTCACCATATGCACACTTATACTCAAGTGTTTGCATATAACTCCTAGGGTTATTAGGGTCATGACCCTTAGGCTACTAACGTTTGAGACTCACTATCACAGTCTCAACCCTTTCACTACACTCTATCCTCCCCCAACTTCTTCAAATATATCCGATGTGTTTCTAGCCAACATCTCCTTGTGAGCTAGCTCCACCTTTTGAGTGCTAAACCAAATATTTAAATTAATTAAATGCTTGTGTTGGATTGGACTGATAATTTTAAAATGTAGATTATGCTAACACGGCCCACATTAAAATCAGATACATGTAGACTTAATTAAATCGAATGGACACTGTATGATCAACTTGGCATAACTGGATAAACTCGAATAAAATTATACCATTTAAAATTTAATTATTAGCATATTACTTGTATAATATTATTTTTTAAAAAAAATTATTTAATGTGTTCCTACTTTCTACAAGTAATGAAGTAAATGTGGTATATCGTTTTTTTTTTTTTTTTTTTTGAAAAATGTATTTTTGTAAAGTTTAAAACAAAGAGGGAAATGAAGAAGTATTTCATGTGGTTGTTTTCCCCGTTTTACCCTTGGGAATTGCGGGTCAATGTATATTTGAGTGCAGAATACACCATAGTCAAAATTCCTGGACGATTGAATAATTCGAGAGAAGCATCTGACATGGAGAACACCGACTCGCCCGCCGCCGCCGCCGATATCGGCAACTGGACGGAGGCGGTGGAGGACCTCGTACACGACGGCCAAGTCGAGGAAGCCATTTCTTTACTGGAAACCGTGGTGTCGAAGCTCGAAACGGATTCCAAATTGGGCCAATTGTCAGCTGCACTTCTGGACTTGTCGAAGCTCTACGCGACTCAAGGTCTCTCTATCAAGGCCGATGAGACTCGCTCTCGCGCTTTCCTACTCGAACAAATCTCTCTGCCTTTTTCCCATCAAATGAAGTAAGAAACTCAAGAAATGGTTTCTATTTAGTTTGCTTTATTAAGTAATTTCTTTTATTTTATTTTTACTGTGTCTATTAGGTTACCAAGAATTAGATTCCGTGGCTCTTGAATTTAAAGAAAATTTTAGTTTTCATCAATTAGGTTATCATGAAAATTCTGCTATGATGACACAAAAGAAAAAAAAAATGTGGGAAAAATACTAATTTAAAACTAGGATATGAAAAGGACTTTTTCTTTTGTTTTGTTTTTGTATTTTCTTGAAGTCTCTAGTTGATTCAATGGGCAATGGCTCTTCAAATTGATGAGAATTTTGGATACTTTTGCGTTTCAGGGATGCTGATGATGCAAATAAGTCTTCTAAGGATTCGAGAGGCAAGGGAATTTCAGAATATAGTATTGTCTCATCTCCCTTCTTTTGTTGGAATATTACTCTGTATTACTTAACTTCCTGTAATCCTGTGTGTCTCTTTTGCAACTTAAACATATCTCTACTTTTCAGGTTCTTTGGTTTGTCACTTATTCACCTAATCTTCTTCGAGCATCTGGTTGTTGCGCTTATTTTTCTCTTTGTATTCTGAAAATTTGCGGTTTATGTTGCGAAGGTAATCTTGAGAGCTCTTCCGACTTGCAAGGTGATGGCTCAAAGCAAGGTGGTTCTTCAGTTGATGGTGCGTATATTTTGTCTTTCTCTGTTGCATATCCTGCTTGGCTTCACTGACACTATTATATCTGAACTAATAATATCTCTGAGCTTGAGATCAGCTAAGCTTTGCAAATAATGTAGTAACTAGTAATGGGATGTCTTTTACTCCAATGTTTGAAACTTCGATGGACATGATTACTGAACATGATAGTCCAGCTGTTTGTGACTCAGAATTTTGTGGACATTTAGTCATAATAATATATCATAGTTTAGTTTTTTAGTTCTTTTTCCCCTAATGTTTATTTGGAGCCCAAAAATTTTATATATATTTATATATTTCAAATTTGATCATTCAACTGACTAGTTATGGAACATACAGATTGGGAAGCTATAGCTGACCGTGATCCAAATGAATTGCTTTCACCATCAAGCTTGCCAGAAGTGTCCAATCTTTCGTTGCAGGATTCAAAAGTTCAAGCACCCAAAAGACGTGGAAGAGGTGCTTTCTTATATCAAAAATATGGATTGTATAGTGATGAACAGTCTGAAGGGCGTAAATTTGACTACTTGGATGATGATGTTTCTGATAGTACAGAAGGGAGCTCGCATTCATTGAATTGTAAGTTTATGCCATTACCATTACTCAAAGTTGACCTTTTCAGTCTGGTACTACTGTACTAGAATGTGCTTATGCTGATGCCAGCCGATAATTTCTCTGTTTACTAAGAGTGTTCCTTTTGTTTACTGATTTTACTTATATATACACGCTTCATGTATCTTATACACAAATATTAGAAATTTCTTATTCAATTCATTTATGCATTCGATATTTTCCATTGCGAATATCTTCATTCTCTCCTACAAATTTTTATTTATTTATTTATTTTTTAAATATATATATATATATATATGAGATAGTGCCTCTTGATGATATTGGTTTGACACTTCCCTATACTACCATATATTTGTGCAATCATGCTATAATTTGGCAAAAAAAAAAAAAAAAGAGAAGAAGAGCATAGACTTAATCCTTTCCTAGATTAATCAAAACTGAGAATGACTGGAATCTGGTCATATGAGAAAGCAATCTTAATGTTAATGAATGCAGAGGACTGACTGCATAATGTGCTTAATAACCAAAAGAAACCTACATTGCCTACACATCTCCAGAGAGCATCAGATTCTTTTTAGCCATTTTCCTTTATCTTCCATTCTGGTTTAGAACTAGATGCAAAATGCCCATGTTGAGTTCAAAATCCTCTATTTGAACACTTTATAGGTGTACCATATTGGTGGCTTAGTGTTACAACTTTTGATCACAGTAGTCAATTAATCATTATTTGGGATTGAATTCAACTGATGTTTGAACTTCAAGGTATTTGTTTTACCTTTTGACTTTGTTCTGCATAAGAGCATTTGTGTTCTCAATCACTGTTTTGTAATTGCAGTTGTTTGTGGTGTTTCCATTCATTTGTCTTTCTGATCTAACTCTCTCTCACTCGTGCACGAAAATATTAAATCTTCTTTGCAAAACTACAGTAAAATATGGCACCAGCCATGTCCTTGTTCTGGCTGACTTTCCAAAAAGTACTAGGACAACTGACTTGGAGAAATTACTGGAGAAGCATAAAGATCAGGTTGCAATTCGCTGGGTCAATGATGAGGTTGCACTTGCAGTCTTCAGAACTCCATCAGAAGGTAATTTTGTTCTGCTCTCCCCCCCTCTCCATTTTTCTTTGATCTTTATCCTACCTTGCCATAAATGCAGGTTGGATGATCCCTTCTATTCCCCTACTATCTATTTTCTATTCTAATGTTATTTACTTAAATTATCCTTTGGAGAGATGCTTCAAGCTGTGAGTGCTTCCTTACTTCTTTTGGTCCCGAGAAAATTTAAGGCCACAGATTCCATTTTCTATCTCACCTTAGTGGTTATAAGAAGTAGGTTTGATGGAGTAAACAAAGCCAGATTGATTTCAGAAAATTATTAAATTAAGGTTGGCATGCCAATATTTAGAATCCAATGGAAAGTACATGCACTTACTGGATTCTTTGAACCAGAAGACCATGCATGTATGATGGAGTCTAATTATTGATAACATGCATTAGGAATGTGATTTTTTTTTTTTTTTTGAGTTTCTAGGGATCACTAGCATTTAATAATTTACCATTGTACTGCTGGGAAGTCATCAATGAGATTGGAATTTTCTTCAATTATCATATCTTCAAACCTTGTTAACCTTCTATATCGAGGTTAAAGACATTTGAATTAGTTAATGACTGCTTTTTGTTTGCTACTTGCTTCCATTAATCTCCTCTGACATGTTGGCAGTGTGAAGTTCATTGCTTTCTCTCTGTGAGATAATGGTTTCCTCTTCTCAGATGTCCATTCAAAACACATTTTCTTGATTGAGGCATATAAATCCTTTCAATATGCCACTCACCCAAGAAAACATATCACTTAATTGAAATCATTAATCTTATTAATCCACAATATCCTCCGTCAGCTGCTTGATTAAAGAGAGTTTTCATCTGTTTTATTTATGTTGTGATGCAGCTCTTCAAGCAAGTAGCTCTATTGAGTGGCCATTTTCAAAGCATATTCTTAACGAGGATGATGAACTTTTGAAGACAATTCCACCTAGAGGTAACATTCAGTATTCTCTCTCCTCTTGTCCCAGACTCCATATAATGATGCCTATTATATCTTTTTTACTGCATCCTCATTGGTTGTGTACTTGTGTTGACAATGCCATCAATCTAGATAGTGACTCACACTGACTGAACATTACTCAATATTTCATCTTTTGCACTCACAATATGTTTTTTTCTTGTTTTGTACTCGAAAAAAGTACAAACTTTGTTTTCGGCACTAAGTAGAGTTAGCATTGAATGTGCAGATCTGGAGCCACCTCGTCAAAGGCCTCGGACATCAGCTCGAACTGCTCAGAGAATGATCGCTCAAAGTATAGGTATAAAGCTACCTTCGGATTTTGGGTCGAGAGAATTGAGGAGACAGGAAGAAGCGAGGAAGAACCGAATAGTTGCAAGACAAAACAAGAAGGATGATGCGTGGGGCGATGATGATACCAATTAGAATTTGTTTAAAGACAAAACTTTATACTCGTGGATTTCTGATCTGTTACATACCATTCTCTTTTCCCTAAGAAAAGAAGAAAAGAGAGGGAGAGAGGACAAAGTTGCAAATTTTTAGGAGAAATTGTTGCTATCTTAAAATCATTTTTAGTACATAAAATTGAGAAACGTTTGTAAGTGATAGTTGATCGAGTTTTGGGTTCACTGTTCATCGAGTCTTATAATCTAACACTTCACTAATCTCTTGAAAATCTCATATATGACATTCTCTTGAAACAAGGGAATAATTAAAGCTAATGAAATAAGTATATGACATTCTCTTGAAAATCTCATATAACATGAATCAAACACGTGTTTTATTGACATTTCAATACAACATTATCTTGATAATCTTTTATAAACTAAATCAAACAGTCACTTACATTATTTATTGACTATTTCTGAATAATAAATTCTATCATTAATTCACTATTAGTTAAAAAGGAAATCTATTGCTCCAAAAGAGGTGATAAGTTGTCTTCAAAACGAAAATATATATAGCTTGAATTGCATTTGAGGCCTAAAATATTGGCCCTTGCCAGTTGCCAGTTTCCACATCTCTCATGGTGTACAGTTGTATTCACTAACCTAAACTTCGATCTTTGGTGTGAATTGAAAAATGTAATATTAGTTGTTAAAAAAAAATAAAAAAGAATGTAATATTAGTTTTGCTTTAGCATAAGAGTAAACGGTCGTCAGTCTTTCCTTTTGAAGATAAATGAATGCACTATTTGACAATTAAAAACATCAGAATACAAATTAGTAATTGTCAGTCTTGACCCATTGGAAACTTCAAAAAAAAAAACTTTGATTGAAACACCTCCATGGCTGGTGGATTTTGAATATTACGCACGCTATAATTACAAAGCACTCAACCGTCAATGTAATTAATAATTTCTTTCGCCCGCATGGACAGCTCAATTGGTCACAGGAGTAAAGTTTAAGAAGAAAGACCAAGAATCAGGTTTCACCAGTTATGGTCGGTTTTTTATTTGCGTAGCCCTATGCTGGTAAATAAGTGAGACTCTATCAAAGTATAAAATAGACTGCGAATTGAAGAAAATTGCAAAGAAAAAAATGTAAAAAAATCTAATTCTGGGCCAATATAATCACAAATACATATACTAACTATTAGGACATAGTTGGACTAAGGGCCCCCAAAATTTTGGGGCCATGTGCTGTTGCACATCTTGCACGCCCTAAAATCCAACCCTGTCACCAACAACAGTGTTGGAGCAACCTCAAGAGAGCTTCTTCCTTCTAGATGCTCTGTCGGGTCTCTATCAGGTCGGAGCGTGAGGGGCCATTGGAGTTAGGGACTCAAACTGTTGGAAAGGAAAAAAAATTAATAATTTCTTTTGCAAGCACGGTTTCAAAAATCGCATGCCTAGGCCGCCTAAGCGCTAGGCGTTCCTAGGTCGAGGTGAATTGCTCCCTAGGCGGCGCCTAACGCCTAAACTCTGCCGATTGGACGGAGTTGGCGACCGACTCGGCCAATTTAACTCGCCCAACTAGGCTGTGTTATCCGAGTTAACTCGGGTGAGTCGGTCTTGTTAATTTTTTATTTTATATATATATATATATATATATCCACACACATGTAGTATTTTTTTGTTTTCATAGGTCGCCGTCTAAACGCTAGTCTACCGCTCGACTAGTGTCTAGCGTCGACTGCAACCATGTTTACAAGTCATTAAAAAATTGATCACTATATTTCTGAAGTTGTAATCGTGTATAGCACGGCATGGGTTAATGCATGCATGCATATCTGAATTCTGAAATGTGAAACATTATTATTGCTATTCATCCCACATTATACGATTAGCCAAATTCAAAGTTGTAATTTCCAACTTATGACAAAATTTCAAACTTAGAAACGTAATTGGGTTGCCATGTCCGCTCGCACTGCCACTCACCCGGCCCCACCCCTCACTCTGACTGCCCTCCCATGCGCTTACACCGTCCCAATTGCGTTGCCTTAAACTTATATCTCGTGAAGGTTGACCACAAAATCAAACTTCAACAACTTTGACCACAAAACACACCTAAAAAAAGGAATATTATGATATGCACATCAACCACATGTGAAGTTGTATTGATACAACCATCTATGTATATTGATTACATCAAATATCTTCCCCAAAGGTGTAATTCCATATCGAGTTAGTTAGACAATTGATTTATTAACCATAAGATTTTAAATTTAACTCTCAGACGTCTCAAGTTGAGTTGATTACTTATAGGCAACTTAGCGTCATGTATTGTTTGTGTGACCATGTTAGAACCAATGAATGAACGGACCAACTGTTGTTCTGCCTTAGACGCTAATGTCTAGTCGAGTCAGGCATGCTGACCCAGTTAAGTTTGGGTAATTTGTCGCCGTCTTGGACTTGACTATGAAGGGGATCGAGGCAATTCGAAAGGCACAATTGGTCGGGAGCTATTTCCGTTCTCCTGGCAAAACCAGTTTGGCACGTATGAGTGGTAAGTTTGGTCCGTAGGGTAAGAGGGGCCAGGACGCCGCATAAGCGCTACGCCGGACTCTAGGCTCGTGACATTAGTAGGCTGATTTACTTTCTTGTAATTCATTGCCAACGCAAGAAGTGATTCACCTAAAACGCACTTTCAGGTAGCGAATGTGAGTTTTTTTCATAATAGAAGGTATCTTAGTTTGAATTCAACAATAAAAATTATTGTATTAGGTATTGTGAGAAAAATACTTCTATGCAATTATACATATATGAATAATTGTGCCCTGTCCAAATTAGCACCTTATAGGCTTATACGTGCTTTTTCTTTTAAAAAGTACTAATTTAAATACAAATTAAGGAAATGAAAAAAATTCAAAACCACCCATCCATATAAATAAGCCGCTATCTCTTACACCCAATACCTTTATTCTTCATATATTCTCACATTTTCTCTCTCTTATATTCTGCTCTCTAATCATCTTTCATTAGAGAAAAGAATTCTTTACAAAATGGAGGAAGTTGAGATACCTCAATATTTCTTATGTCCAATATCCCTTCAAATCATGAAAGATCCGGTCACGGTGGTGACAGGCATCACGTACGACCGGGAAAGCATCACGCAGTGGTTGTTGGCGGCGGCGGAGGAACCGAGTTGCCCGGTCACAAAGCAGCCTTTGGCGACGGACGCCGCCGGCGAGTTAACCCCCAACCACACGCTCCGCCGCCTCATCCAATCTTGGTGCATTGCCAATTCCCACAAAGGAATCGATCTTCTCCCCACTCCCAAATCCCCTCTCACTAAATCTCGTGTCCACCGGCTTATCCGCGACTTGAATAACCCCAAAACGTTCATGAAATCTTTGAACCAATTGGAGGAGCTCGCGGAGGAGGAGAAGAACCGGAAGTGTATGGAGGAAGCCGGGGTGACAAAATCCATGGTTCTGTTCGTAGTTAAAAGGTTTAAGGAAGGAGAAGTAATCTTAGCCGGCCTGGAACAGGCTTTGAGGATCTTTTGTCTTGTTTGGACCCCGTCCGAGGAAAACAAGTCAATAGTGAACCAAAACCATAGCAGTCTTATTCCACTTATATTACAAATTATGAACACAAAAACAGAACTTCATGATCATCTCAAAATCCAAGCAATGGCGGCCTTGAAAGCAATCACAGAAGTCTCCAATTCCATTTCCCTAGAGGGACTAAACCAAGAATTCTTCACAAAAATGTTGAGTCTCATCACTCAACAAACCACAATACAAAAAAACGCTTTTCATGTCCTCATACACGCCTCCCAATTGGGGAAAAACAGGCTAAAGATCATCGAATCCGGGGCGATTTTCGACCTGATTGAGCTGGAATTAAGCAGCCCTGGAAAGAGGATTAGCGAGCTGGTTTTTTGCCTGTTGGCTAATCTGTGCTCTCTAGCCGAGGGGAGACAGGAGTTGTTGAAACATAAGGCGGCTATAGCGGTGGTGTCCAAACGGATGCTGAATGTTTCTCCGGCGACGGATAACTGGGCGGTGCAGATTCTGGCGGTGATCTCGAGATGTTCGGCGACGAAAGAGGTGGTTCTGGAGATGTTGAGGGTGGGGGCTGTGTCAAAGCTTTGCATGGTTCTTCAAGCGGATTGTGAAGTGCGTTTGAAGAAGAAGGCAAGGGAGATATTGAGGTTGCACTCTAGTGTTTGGAGTGACTCTCCTTGTATACAAGAGAAATATTATGGCACAATTGAGGGACTAAATCGATCGTTTTCTAATACAAATGTATTTGTTTACGTGCATCGAAGATAGCTAATACTCTTATCTTATATATAAAAAGCAATGTTGAAAAAATCGCACCTAATCGGCATCTAGGCCCTAGGCAGTAGCGGGCTCCCTAGGATTTCGGTGAAATCGTCGTTCTATGAGGTCAACCGCCTAGCGCCAACTAGGTCGCGGCGGACTAGGCAATCTAGGCAGCCTAGGCGGGTGTTTAGGCTGATGGTTAGTTATTTTAGTTTTTAGTGTTTTTTTAAATGAGTTATTTTGGTCAAATACACCCGTTTTTAGTAAAACAACCCTAAATTGTTCAAACCAATCATAAACCTAAAAAAATGTACTCTAAATCTCTAATATTAATTAATACTTTGTGAGTTGTGACTATGTTGTGTTTTGATTCTTGAATTCTTTATACAATTTACAATTCTAGATAATTTTTAGGTTAATATTTAAAATTTTAGTACTAACTATTAAAGTATTAAAAAATCTTTTAAATTTATATAAAAAAAAAATAAAAAAAAAAGGCCACCCGAACAACACCTTGCGATTAAAAAAAAAAAAAAAAGCGACAGCTATACCACTCCACCACAAGCAGCAAGTCGACTTCCGCCACCGCCTACGGCCTTCTCTCCCCGGAAACCTTCTAATCCAAAGCCACCGCTTTTCTGGGGAAAGAGGTTTTCATTAGAGCCTTCTAATGAAAACCTAACAGCCTGAGGAGTTGAATAAATTATACAAAATAACATAATAGTTTAAGAGCTATTAATGCAATGTAAAGTCATATACTCCATAATAAACTTTTGTACAGATGCATCATGTTAAAAAGCATATTGGGTTTAGACCTTCATGCAAGAAAATTAAAGTTAAACACTTTGAGTTTAGTACTTGAAGAATGACTCATTTTTCAAGAAAAATAGAAAATTGGAGAAATAGAAACAAATTTGTTTACTAAAACTATTTTTTCAAATTGAAAAATGGAGAATTTAGGGTCTCTATTTTTCTAGAATTTGGAGAATCTATTTAACTAATTCTCCAACTTTTTTAAAGAAAATT
>CM008342.1:36003933-36017929 GCA_002525835.2 Ipomoea batatas | reverse complement strand
GTAGTTACTTACTCCTATATCTCATCAAATCTATCCGTGACGATGAGTTTTTATTTGCTGGGTTTATGGCATACATTTACCATCTCATCATTTTATTGTGCTTTGCCCCCGGCCCCTCCCTACTTTCTCTTCCCTTCAACTAACTTAACTTATTATCCTTGTAACATTCATCATTATACTACCACACTATAAGTTAAAAAGAATTTATTTAGTACTGAAAGTGGTGATTGAGTGGTTTGAATGACTCTCATACATAAAGATCATGAGTTCAGTTCTTACCAATACTCTCTCAGTTGAACATACTGCATAGGATTTTCTTAGTACAATTTACTTATCTTGTATTATTTGCGAGTTATTACACATGCATGAGCAAAGTTTACTCATTCCACATCCTTGGTAGTGAAATCTAATAGTTGGTAAGTGAATTCCTAGCAAGTAGCAACTACAAGATGGATCTCTAATACAAGTTCATTTTTAATATACTATATATTTATTTTGATTTGCAAAATATTAAAAATAAACATGCAATACACTAAAAATGAACTTATAACAAAATATAACAAGCTTACTAAAATGAACATGTAGTATACTAAAAATGAATCTGTATCAAGGCCATCTATGCAAGGTAGACCTCAGAATGCACGATATAATTTTGTATGTAAGAGTTGCACAATTTTAAACAATTCTATAATGGACTTTCCTCCCAATAAGAGTCAAATTTGTATTGCATTTCTAGCAAAATATGGGATGAATTAGTCTTACCGTGATAAGAATATTGAATGATGTTTGCAAAAAACTGACAATTGACTTAGTAATTTAAACAAACAAACAAATCTAGCAATGTAATATGATAAATTTAGGAAGTAAATGTACCAATACAAGGAAAAATATTTACAGTTTTCTTTTAATAAATAAATGTAATAGAAATCAATTTCAAAATATCTTTCAAAAAAAATTCACACTTATGTAAATTAACTATAAGGTCTTGGGCTTGATGAACCCAATTTAAGTCAATCCTTATACTATGGACCAGGGTTCACAATGCAATGTGGACCTTGGTGCATGTGTATGTGTTTTATGTTGTGAAACTTTACCTCTTGTGTTATGAAATTCTGTACTAGTATGAATTTTGCACATGAAACAAATTAATAGTTGTGTTTTATGTTATGAACTCATTTGTCTTGTGTTGTAAAATTTTGTACCTAAATCAAATTTGAAAAATAAATAAATATAATATGTGTATGTGTCTTGTGCTGTGATTTTTTGTGTCTTGTGTTATGAAATTCTATACCTTACGAATATGAATTATGTACCTTGTCATTTTGATCTAGGGTCCATAATTTTATGTGACATTGGTCCATTATATAACTTGCCCATTTAAGTAGCATGATGAACAAAGTTTTGGGCCTTGATAAAGGTTGTTTAGAAATTGGAGTTGGGCTCTCTAGTATATGAGCTATCCATTTCGTTGACGTTATACGCAAAAAGTCGTAGCTGGAAGGTCATGGTGAATTGGTGATAGAGGCCTATAGAATGTGTCTTGTTTGGCGGATTATCTATTATTTTCAATAGTTAATGAGTTGTGTTTTTTGGATCAATTTATTTAATTTTTTAAATGTGTCATTTTCGTTTATTAGTTTAATAGACCTAACAATATAATCAACCAATGAACCATATTCCGATGAGTACTTAATAATCAATTTTTCGCATATCTGACCGGAAAAAATAACGCATCTACGTGAGGACAATAAAGTCGTCACTACCATCCATCCAAATTAGATAAAAAGATGAGATGAGTTCTCATAGACGCATGGGAAAGATGGCTCTTTTATATATATATATATATATATATATATATATATGACCCATTTTCGTTCTTCTATTTTTATCCCCATCTCTGTTCTTGACGGGATGTGAATTGATTTTCTGTTAAATACGAGTATAATTGACATCTTTAATATATAATAAGTGAATTGTGAGTATTATGATAGAACAATATGATATATTTTTTAAAATAAGATATTACAAGGATAAACAAAGCCCAGGAGTTCATATCCATTTCCGCATGATCACCTTATAAATAGTATAATATTTTCAAGATTCTGTTGGATAATTGTCACAGAAAATTTTGTTTGACCTTGTGACTTCTGAACCTCCAACAAATCAAATTCTATTGGTAGTTTGGTACTCTTATCAGATTTTCTATCAAGAACAACTCAGAGTCGGGCTGAACATTTTTGAATGGATTAACGAATTAATTAGAAATGCAAAATAAATTCCAGATAAATAATGAAGTTTACTAATATATTTGCATAATAAATTCTAGATGTCCTTACATTACCACTTACAAACTTGTCACTTCTTAATGTGACAAGTTCTAATATGTTGATATTTAAAATAGAAAAAGAAAAAGAGAAAAAACAAGCCTACTAAAACTTGCCACATACGAGTTTGTGAGTGGTATTTAACTATTTATAGGCGTAAATAACATTTTTCATAATAAAAATTACTTGTAGACTTTTAAGAGAATTCATGGATGAAAAACATATATCACAAAAATGCACTTAAAATGAGACACTTTTGACAGATTGTGCATAAGGAACTCTCTTTACTGCTGTTGGTGAGATTCGATCTTGATCTTTCTTTCTGGATATTACTTTTATGATCAATTGAGTTGACAACAATTTTTTTTTTTTTTTTAATATTGGAAAAATAAGGGAAGGAATAAAAGTAAAAAAGGAAAGTGGGAGAATATCAATAATTGAATTGGCCACGTGTCTCGAGTGCACCGAGAGGAAGACCCAGCTATGGTGTTCCTTCCCTCCCTCCATTCCTCCTTTGTTGCAACAAAAGCTGTGTGCTTTCAGTCATCGCCACCGCCAAAAAAGTAAAAGATCCAATAAAGTTCAAAGAAACCCTCAAAAACAACAAAAAGAGAACTCCATATACTCTTCCCAATTATCAGTTTCTCATTCTTCCTTCTTTTACCCCTTTAACTCCCTCTTCTCCCATTCTCAATCTTGCTCTCTCTACCCTAATAAACGTTTTTTCTGATCGTCCTCTCCTTTCTCGTGGCTTTTGATCTGCACCATTAGATAAAGGTTTGTTTTTTTCTTTTTCTTATATAGTTTTACTGTATGGGTGGTCTGGATTTTTGTTATGTTTTGTCAATTTCAGAACTGCAGTCTGTAGTATCTCCTTTTCCTGCTTCCCTGCCCAATTGTTAAGTTTCTGGGTATTTGTTTCTGAGACTCTTGATGTGGGTTTCATTTTCTGAGTTTGGATTGGCTTGATTCAGTAGCAATTTTTATCTGATTTTTGGGTTTAAAGTGCATTAATTTAGTGCCATCTATGAGTTTTGATTCTGGGCTTCAGTGTTCTGAATTTAGAATATCTTCATTCATTGGCTGCATTTAGTTTAGTAAGAATTGTTAATTTTTAATGCTATGGCTTTCTGTTGCATTTTGATTCTTGATTATTGGCTTATATTGGTGAAAAGCATAGCTTTTTGTTATGGATTTGTGATGCAAGGTTGAATTTTTTTTTTATTTAGGAAGTAATCTCATACATTGGATGCTTCTATACTTGGGAAATTAATGTTATTTAGTTTCATTTCATATCTTTACTTTGAACTATGATTGCCAATTTTAATTTAGAAGTTCAATTTTGAAGGTTTAATCTTCTGATAGATGGAGGGAGGAAAGGTTTCTGAGAACCATTTGACTTCAGCCGCAGCGTTTGTGGAAGGTGGAGTTCAGGATGCTTGTGATGATGCTTGCAGCATATGCCTTGAAGCGTTTTCTGACAATGATCCATCATCTGTATGTATTAATTTTCTCGTTGTCGGCTATTGTGGATTGAAATTGGCCGGCTCTCATTAGCAATGGTGCCTTTCTATATGCAGGTTACGGTTTGCAAGCATGAATTTCACCTGCAGTGCATCCTTGAATGGTATGATTTGTTTATGCCCTAGAACTAGCTTGTCTTGTTTTAATAACCTGCTGCATCTGTACTGGTTTCTTGGTTTTTTTTATACTTGTATAGTAGCATATTTCCTTTACAAGTAATGTGTTGATGCACAAAAAACATATTTTTATTGCATTTTCTATAGGAGCAGAGTTTTGAGTGGTTTACAATTTTGTTTTGCAGGGGCCAGAGAAGCTCACAGTGTCCTATGTGTTGGCAGTCTCTTAGTTTGAAAGACCCCAACAGGTTTCTCTTCTGTTTCTAAGACTATTGACTTATGGTGTTTTTTTTTCCTAAAGTATCGAATTTCTTCTTTTGATATGCTGACTATGTTATGTTTCCAGCCAGGAATTGTTTGATGCAGTAGAACATGAGAGGAATATCAGGATGAACCCCCCAAGAAACACCACAATTTTTCGTCACCCAACCTTGGGGGATTTTGAATTGCAGCATGTTTGTACTATTATTATTATTCTATTTGCATTTAGAGACGTTCCTAGCTACTTGCACAATATTTCCTATATTGATTGACAATCATTTTGGCATATTCCCTGTTGCAGTTACCGGTTAGCTCAACTGATTCTGAGCTGGAAGAGCGCATTATTCAACACTTAGCTGCTGCGGCTGCTATGGGCAGGGCACGGCACCTTGCTAGGAGAGGAGGTCAGAGGGGTAGGGCATCGTCTCAAGGTCATCCTCATTTTCTCGTGTTTTCAACGAATCCAAATCCGTCTCCTACGGTCCCTGCCTTCTCTACTCAGAGGACTGGAGGTGAACCCGCATCTCCAGTCCCGGTTAGTGGCTCTGCTCCTCCAGTTGTGGTCGGTGAAGGCTCGGGGCAATTCGTTGCACTACCGTCTTCTGCCCATACTGATTCTATCTCTGGAGCGGGATTAAGTGCTGGTGTTGGTCAACTTGGAACTTCGTCAAATAATAACCGGTATCTTTGATTAATTTTACTCCCTTTGTCCCATTTTACTTGTCATGTTTACTATTCACTGATCAAACCAACTCTTTTTTTGGGGGGGGCTTATTTTCTTTAGTATATTTAATTATTTTTAAATTTGATTTGTTGTGTTTAATAGTACTTTTAATTTAGTTTCTAAATATATCAAATTTATATACTAATACTGAACTTAATATTATGAAAAATTGAATTAAAAATAACTTCAGTCAAGCCTTGTTAACTGAACCAGGCACATAAAATGGGATAGAGGAGTAATAGACAAGTTGTTAGTTAGTGCAGTTACTCATAGTCCATTCTGTTTCTTGAGCTTATTGTTTGAATTTATTTTATTTGACCTTTATAGGGGGTCTCCTTCTCAGTCTTCTCCTCACAATCAAAATAGAGCTGGACCGTCTGATTTTCAGTCTTTCTCAGATTCTATAAAATCACGACTTAGTGCAATGTCAACGAGGTATCCAGCTACTAAAAGCATTTTATGTTAGCTTCTGTTTTAATGATTTCCGAGTTGTGAAAATTGACAGTTGTTTCCTTTTTAAGGTACAAAGAGTCGATCACCAAGAGCACAAGAGGTTGGAAGGAGAGATTTTTCTCTCGAAATAATTCTATGCAAGATCACGATGGTTCAGAAGCTCGGAATGAGGTCAGTTCAGATCTTGCCACTGTATCACGCCTCGTGGAGCATCGTGAAACTAGGGAGACTAGTAGGACTCCCGTTTCTCCTTTATCGAATAGGTTGGAGGAAGATTTGCCGCATTTGCTAGCGGATCGCTCTGAGCCGCAAATCTCGGAGATTGATGGTAACCGTTCGTTGAGTGAGGGTAACGAATTTTGATCAAGTGGTGTATCAAAGTTACGACCTTTTCTCTTAAAGGTAATTGGCCATTTTTTGTTTCTGTCTTTATTTCAAAAAGTGCTTGCAGTTGTAGCTGTGGCTCGAACGCCAATCATCGTTTTGTCATCAGATTGTTTCTTTGGTTTCAGATGGATAAGCGCTGTGAAAAAACCAAACCGCGTTGGCAGTATTTTCCTTCCATCTGGTTCGTAGCCTCGAACAAATGCGTTGCTGATTGTAGCTTCCAAAGTCGATATATGAGGATGGAGCTCTTCATATGCTTTGGACCAGTATATATAACAATTTAGATATGTAATTTGCTCCATATGTTTAAATTTATATATGAATGTAATCTTATTTTCTTCTGATTCAAATGGTCTCTTCTGAATGGATGAATCCTTCAAACTCTGAATTAGACACAATTGCTTCATTAATCTGTCCCCTTTTTCTGTGTTACACATTAATCAAATCCAATTGCATTCTTATTAACATTTGATCTATTCAAATGCATTTCATTCTTTTTTTTAAAAAAAAAATTATTTATATTCCTTACTTATTTATTACTTATTATTTTTATATCGATTAATTGATCCATGCCCCAGCTCAACAGATTATGTGAGAGGATGTAAATCACAATAACTCAATAGCTCGATAAACAGGGTCAAATGCTGGTGCACAGAAAGAGTCTGCCCACTTTGAACTTGCCACTGTACTATTTACTGAACTAATTAGCTTAATAAGCTACTAAGAACATAAAATTCATAAAGGTAATTGCAATAAAATACTGTGAAACCTTACACAATGAACATTTAAAATGAGAGGTACAGTCTAAATATGGCAAACCAACTGAAGAAATGGAGAATGTGCTCTACTCAAATTTCTTTATCAATGAGAGGTCATTTAGCATCTTCTCAATTGCCTCATCGTCCAGTGAACGCCCTCTGTTCTTAATGGATGGGACCATGGCAATCGCTTCCTCGACGGTTTCTGGGCAAAGGTTTCCCAGAACACAAAGCTCGAATTCAGCAAGCTGATATCTACTGAGGATTTCTCGAACTTGTCTGACAGCATCAGGGTTCTTGTACCGGCTGAAACGCTTCACGTATTGAAGTGACTTCTCAAACACTCTGAAAGAGAAAAAGAAAGCCATAATGAAACAATTAGGATATACAAACAACATATTTTTGTTAAGCCCAGTAAAATAGGATATACAAACAACATTATATTTAACAATAGCACCAAAATAACATCAGTGCAAGAATCTGAATCCAATAAATTAGCTAGTCTAACCCATAACCTTATTTTTCAAGACTCTTAACACTCCCCTCAAATGGACAACCAGGGTGAATACAAAGTGGAACAAAGAAGCTCTAATACTATGTTATAATCTAAGATTGGGTCAATGTTCCTCAGTTGGGCTATAATGCACACATAAGCCAAACCACTTCCATATATTTCTATCATATTTTTCAATATTGTACTCTTAACATTTATCAATAGCCACTGAATATGATAACAGCACTTACTGGGAAACTTGATTTGTTGGATCCTCAGACATCTGCTGAATCTGCTCATACTTGTGTTCAAGAATCAAAGAAACCTCACAGTTCATCAGACACTTTGCCTTGAGAAATTCTGAAACCACAGAAACAGATACAAACATATCAAAACAAATTCTACACTAACCCTATATTCTTAAGAACATAAACTCCAGAAATCAATCCTACCAAACTACTATTGGCTACAAGTTTTCTTTAATTTTGAGAAATTAGAATTGAAGGGTGTGTTTGGTTCCTGGGAACCGGAATTGGTATGTGTATCAAATACTTGGTAAGGGTAATTGATTTTGGTGGAAGTATTTTGCATGTTTGGTAGCGGGTTGGAATTGGAATGATTATTAATAGTTAGGGAAGAAAGAAGGGAAATGAAACCCTTATTCAATAAGGATATGAGTTTTTCAATTAGTAGGGTATTCAAAATCACAGTAATATTCCAAAAACCTGTCAACTAAACAATAACAATCACTCTGATACCCATACCTTATACAAAAACACGTCAAACAAACACACCTGAATTTAAATCTTTTCAGGCATAAATCAAAACAAAAGAATCAACCACTCCAATTCGAAAAAAGAGAAACTACAGGGAGCAACCTGCAACCCTTCACAGTAAATTCATAAACAAACAATATTGAAAAAGCCTCAAGGTTTTACTTTAAATCCATAAACTTCAAAATCATTAATTTTTGGAAGAGAAAAATCGAATCATTAACATCAGTGTCCATCGATCTCGACTCCAGACGAAAACTGAAAAGAGAAAATATAACAAAACAATTTATTAATCTTAGGGTTATGTACAAACCATCTCCGATTTTAAGCTCCGCGGCGTTCTCCTCCTCTTCTACTGACATCTTGAGACAAAGCGTTACGTTTGGCACTATCAAGTATTCAAGTATCAACCTACAATTCTGCGAACATGGATCGGACTATCGGAGTATATATAACAGTAAAACGCCTTGTTCTAGGTCAATTGGGAATGGGAATTTACTATTTTCCATATTTTTATTTTATTTTTAAATTGGCGGGGTATTGAGTTGGGCTCGCTTGTGGGCATTAGTTTGGCGGTTTCGGTTTATTTGGGCCAAGTTTGTGTATTGGGTTTTCGTTTTAAACTGGGCTAAGTAAATGACCCACAAATACATAATACAATTGTTATACCATGGACCAGGTCCATCTTCCATTGTGGACCCAGTTCTAAAATTATGTGACACATATTCTGTACCTCGGTTAGTAATTTCGGTTGTTATGCCATGGACACGGATCCACCTTGCAAGGTGGACTGTGGTCCAAAACGACGTCGTCTGAATTTAAAAAAATTGTTTTCTTCCTTGTCGTTTGTCATCAGTCTATAGTCTATATTCATAATTTTTGAACTCTATATTCACAATTTTAAAATTGAATATTTACAATTTTAAATCTCAATATACAAAATTGCAGAACTCTATATTCACAATTTTTGAACTCTATATTCACCATTATTCTAGATGCGCGTTTTGGACCTGGGTCAACCTTGCAAGGTAGACCCGAGTCCATAGCATAATTTGCCTAATAGTTTATATGTCTGTAAATAAATTGAAGTTACATAATATGTTAACCACAGACACATAACATGGTAACTACAGACACATAATATGTTAACTACATGTATATAATATTTTAACAATAAATTATGTGTCTGAAGTTAACATAATATGTGTATGCAATTAATAAATTATGTGTCTGTAGTTACCATGTTATTTGCTTGTGGTTAACATGCTATGTGACTTCAATTTATTTATAGGCATATAAATTGTTAATTGCAGGGTACAAAATATCTCAACTACAAACACATAATCTGAAGATTATTTTGAACTAGGATTCATACAAGATATACATTAGTCCATCGCATAATTTACCGACATAATAGACAAATTATATTGTGGACTAGAGTCCATGATTTAACTAGTATACCTAATATACAAGTTATAAATATGTGATTGTTTGTGACTACTAATTTGAAATGGTAACATATGTGTCATCATATTACATATAATAGTTGACGTCGTTGTTGTTGTTGCTGCTGCTGCTTTTTGTTGATTGGGGGTAGGAGGCTGACTTCAAAATGGAAATATACGCTATAGGAGATGCCCTTATTTATTTATTTATTTATTTTTTTTTTGTTGATTGTCAAATGTCAATCCCTAAAAATCACTCCACCTAACAAATCATTGGTGAAGTTGGTGGAATTATGATTCTTCACATGCTTCATCACCCACATAAATATGTAAACGGGGTCTGATTAAATTTGATTTATCTCACTCTTAAATCTTAATCATTAAGCTATGGAATTATTAAGATAAAAGTTTACTTTGCAAGTTAGATTCGCCACAATTTATTGCTTTGAATTTGGTAAATCAATGTTAAGACATTTCCAATTTTAATTTATAACGAGTTTATTTATTTATTTTGCTTAGAGGCAAGTATAACAACATAATAATACCATTATAACAATTCATTAAGGGTTAGTTTGAAAACTCGAAAAATGACTTTCGAAAGTCATTTTCTGGATTACCTAGTGTTTGGGTACTAAAGGGAAAATGAAGTTCAAGAAAAATATTCATTCTAGTCAACTGAAATATGGCTTAATTTGGCTGAAAATGTCTTCATAGTTTTTTAATTAGAAACATTTTCCGGATTCGTTAATTTCTATCTCTTCTCTCTTTATTCTTTTTTTTTTTTGAGTTAGTTTCTGATTATTATTATTATCACTATCACAATCACCACCACACCACAACACCACCACCAAAGCCACCACAACAACCACCACACCACCACCACCACTACCGTACGCCCATCACCACCAATACCACACTGCCACCAACACCACCAGTCCACCACCACTACCACTACCACTACCATGAACACCACCACATATTATTATTAACTTTCAGCCAAACAAACAAAAGATAGTATTTAGACCCATTTAGCCAAACACCAGAAAATGAATCATTGGAAATCATTTTTCAGGTTTCCAAACGGACCTGAAATCAATGGATATATACCATAATACAACTGGTAAACTTGTAACTCAATGGAAAACATTTCTAATTTTAAACTTGTAACCCCAACCAAGATGGCTAATTTTAAACTTGTAACCACAAGGTAGTTCGAATCTCAATCTTCTTGGTTTAAACCGGTCAACTATAGGCAACATCAGTTAGGATCAAGATAGTGACTGCGGGTTTCACTCTTCATCTCTGATCAAAATAAGTTTGATTTTCAAGTCTTCAATCCCCTCATACGGATCCTGGCAAAAACAATACCAAAACACAATCACAAATCACTACACTCAAGATCTATCTATCCGTGATAAAAACAAAACCCTTTAGTAACTAGTGACTATATACTCACCATTTTCAAATACGCGTAACCCATCCATCAGCTAGTGATTCAATTATAAGAAGACTTTTATGGTTTATGAATGAAAGTTGTGGTGTAAATTGGGCAAAGAGACAAAAGGTAGTGGTGTCCAAATTTCAGTACCCATTAAAAGGAGATGGTAGAAAACCGCAATGATGATACATTATTTGTTTGATACATAGTGCACAAAGTGAGTGTGTGTCCATACAAATTCAGCTCTTATTACCTTTCGCACTGAGAATTGATGCACTCACGCCACCAAATTTCAACGTGCTGTCTTCACTACCCGCCCGCTAGCTGCTACGGCGTCTCATACCCACATACACTATATAATGCCATTTATATTATGATGATAATGGAAACATCAATTCAGAGGCCTCACCTATGATGTACTATCTGCTTGCATTTTTTAGGCAATAAAATTAACTCTTTTTGTTTTCGTTTAGCTGCACTCCACCTCCCTCTTGCTCATTATATCGTGAATCATGATTCACCCTTCAAACTACTCATTCCGTCTCATTTTATCTGTCATACTTACTATTCATTAATTTTGACTCACTGGAAAGCTTAATCTCAAGCCATTGGCCTGGTAACTTTGACTAAACTCGATGTTTAAATGCTACTCTCTTTGTATTGAGTATAAAAAAATACTTGAATTGGTATATAAAAAGAATGGAAAATTGCATTCTTCCTACCTAAGTATAGGGTAATTGTAGGTTTTGTCCCAACTTGTTGGTCGTGCTCATTTCTCGTAGTCTCTATGGTATAACTGACATTGCAAATTTAATCGTTTTTCTAACAAAACATTAGATACGAAATTGTAAGGTTAGTTATAGCTTATGAATGAGAATTGAGCACGACCTGTTAGAAAAATGACGAAATTTACAATATTAGTTATAACTTATATAGATGAGAAGTGAGCAACACCAACTAATAGAGACGAATTCTACAATTATTCTATAACTTGAAAGAATGAAAAATGTAATTTTTCCTAAAAATTAAAGAAATACAAGTTTACTCGACTAAGGGCGTTATGGAACTAACACCTAAATAAACATAAGTTAAGGATCAACTAATGAGCTTATATTGAGAAAGTAGTTATAAACAGATACTGCATTGTAACAAAGTCAGTAGTACTCAAAAAAAATAAAGATTAACGAGCTTATATTAACAAGCTAGAACCAAACTCGTGATTATCTAGGTCACCCTTTCTGAAATACAAATTTAAACTTTTAATTGATATAAAAAGCTCTATCTCCATAGTTTAATTAATAATATTTGGTTTGGTTTTGGCTTTGAAAAAAAAAAAAGCTTCTCTAATTTAAATGTTTTTACAATCTAACATAAAGAATAATTACTTTTACACATTTGTTTTGTCCATAAAAAATATGCCGATATAAAACGTCTCCAGTACTCATCTTTTCATATGCAACTTTTAAAAAGAAACAGAAATGAAAATTCATGTGAATTGCCCCATGAGTCCATGACCTAGCTAGTAATTATCCAATCAAATGTAAGCAACTTGCATGTGGTTCCCTTTGAATGTGTTAAGGACTTAAGGCTAATGTACTCGGCTATAAGCCCTATTATTGTCACATATAAATTAACACCATTTAGATATAAAATTTAAGGGCCNATTACAAAAAAAATTTCATAACAAGTACCACTAACTTTTCCAATCCTTTTAAGATGGTGTAGGTTCAAATGCCACTTCTGAAGATACTGGTATTTGATAATATTTCTAGTAATATAATTTTTGTCCTTAATAAAGATTAATGTAATAAAAACATTAATTGAATTTAAAATCAATACATTCATAAATAAATTGAAATTAGTATTTATACAATATTCTTTTATTATAAGAATTTCTTAATCATTATCACATACAATGAAACATAATAAAAAATGAAAATGCATACTACTTACATCGCGTATTTAATAAATTTAAACATTAGCATTTCCTAAATGGTCAGGATGGCCGAGTGGTCTAAGGCGCCAGACTCAAGTTCTGGTCCTCGTGAGAGGGCGTGGGTTCAAATCCCACTTTTGACAATAATAACGACCCCTCGCAATATTTCTAGTAAAGTATGAGATTATATGCTTTAGTAAAGCATTAATGTAACAAACACAGTAATTACATTGATCTTCGTAAGAGGGACTCTTAAGACATTAAGTGATAACTATATTTTTTGTCATGAATAATAATGTAGTTGTGACAAATAAGCATTTGTTACATATAAGCTGTCATTATTACTAGAATGACAATGTAGTAACCTAAGTTGTCACTATTTGTTGTCAGTAACTGTATGTGGATTTTATTGGCACTATAATTATGGTGAGAACGAATGTGTGAACCATGTTATATTTTTGTTACTCTTATTAATTTATTATTTGTAAACTTTATGTTATTAGATTTGAGTGGTTGTAACTTAGTCTAATGCTCTAGCCTATAGAATAGGAGAGTTATTAGTAGTTTGTAATATATGGACTCTGTATCACTTGTGATCGATTGAGAAATTTCAAATCACTTTGTTAATCTGGTATCAGAGCGAAAGGTGACCGATATTCGCTCTCCCCTTCCCGATCACCATTCGGATTTCCGGCCTTCCATTCCGATCACCCTCCTCCTCCCGTCGGTTTACCACTGTTCTTTTCCCTCATGGCTGAACCTTCGAACGCTGGTGCTATCACCGTTGCTGCCTCCCAACCGGCGATTCCTCCACCTTAAGACATTAAGTGATAACTATATTTTTTTGTCATGAATAATAATGTAGTTGTGACAAATAAGCATTTGTTACATATAAGCTGTCATTATTACTAGAACTAGTAAGTTACCCGTGCGATGCACGGATTTATTATATTTTTAAATAATAAAATTAAATATGAAACTATGAACAATTTTAATATTTAGATGTCTACATTTATTTGATTATAAGATTAGTGCAAAAGTATCACTCAATTAATTGAATAATATATAACTTGTTGGTCTACAATTATCTTGAAAAATTTAATATGTAATATGATTTATGTAATTATATTATTACTAAAATAAATACGGGAAAAGTTGGAAATTATTTAATTGTAATCTATACTATATATAAAAACAATTTCCTCCTCCCAATTTTTCCCCCCAAAACTTAGGGGTATTTTGGTAAAATCATTTATTTTATTTATTTATTATTTTATTATTTTATTAATTATCCATCCTATAATATTATTATGGTAATATGATAATGATAATACGATAATATGGTAATATTGTTAATATTAATG
>CM008342.1:35837333-35849023 GCA_002525835.2 Ipomoea batatas | reverse complement strand
GCTTGTCTTTGTATGTATTATTTGTGATGTTAACTGCTTTTTCTTTTACTCTGTACTCATTTCTTTCATTTAAAATGGATATAAAGAGTTTTTTCTTTCTTTCTTTTGGTTAAATATGTATATACTTTAACAATTTTCTTTTTAAAATATCTTTTATATTAAGCACATTCATAATATTAGTCGATTCCTAGCTACCACCAACTTATTAATTATTAGCTACCACCAACTTATTAATTATTAATTAATTACCAAATCTCATGCATATAATAAAGATGAGATGGATGGATCATTTAACGCTCATCTTTTACTAATATAAACAGAGTATTTTCTTTCTTGTATTAGGAAGAATGTTACAAGTAACAGCGCAGCTGCACATTTGATCACTTTCTACCACAAAAAATTGACATCATTAGTTAATGTCGACAAAAATGTTTGTGCTTTCATATTGTCTGAATTCATCAATTGGTTTCAAAAGTTTAAATAAGCTAATTGAAAGAATTATTTTTCATTATTTTTAGAGTAAATTAAAAATACTTTTTAATGTGACTCACTGAAATTAAATAATCATAAATTAAAATATATATTTTATTGTATTGATTGAACTTCGAACTAATTGTTCTATGTTAGAGAATATTTTATTCCTAGAGTCAATATAGTTCATCAATTACTTCAGAAAGCCACAAGACTAATAACAATATAAACATACCTGCAAAGAGTCCTACTAGGGATTTTTATACTTCTACTCTTTTTTCAATAATATTAATGCACTACTATATTGGTTTTCAAATTTTTTTTAAATAAGTAGCTTTTAATCATTCATACTTGATTGAAATTTAAGAGAAATAAGTAAATTAAAGATGCTATGTCTATTCTTTAATGAACTGAAATCAAATCACATGAAATCAAATCACATAGGCAAGGAATACTTTAAAATTTTAACAAACAGATTATATCAGATCGTGATGGAAAAAAATCCAAATATATGATATTTAAGGGGACTAGTGGCACAAGATGTTCTTAAGTCATGGCCATAAAACTAGTATGCCTCATCAATTCATATGCACTCAATGTATAATTGTTTAGGGGTATAAACCTAAAAATTGTAGGGTATACACCAAAAAATTGCATGGTTCACCTATGATTAAAGCTTACATTGGTGAACTAAATCAACGGGCCAAATGTGCTTAAATCCAGGCACTACCGTAACTAATGTTTATGCATAAGTCCAACTTAAACTAACATAATTCTATCCTAAATTTATGCATTGTTAAAGGCATAATAAAAATATTGCATAATTTAAAACAAAATATTATGCTTAGGACAAATATGCTTAAAAAATTAAACATTAAACTCATATATTCCAAACAAATTGCACTACTTAAAATAATTTTTAATATGGGCTTTCAAAGTATAAAATTAATATTCAAATACTAATGAGTCCAAACCAAAAAAGGGACCTAGCATTTTGAATAATGACATAATGGAAATATACTTTGAAATTTCAAACTTTAAGCCCATCACAAAATGTTTTAATGCATCACACCAAATTTATGAGAAATAGACCAAATTTACATAAGGGAAAATTGTAAAAAATGTCCATCTATAATATGCCAATTATCAATGTCACTCCTGAATTATGAGAGGTGTAAATGTTGCCCCCCAATTATCAAAACGTTACACATATAGCCCCTCCCCATAACGGACCTGTGGTTCCCTGTTAGTGTACACCGTTATGTCAGCATAAATATGTAATTTACTTGTTTTTCCCTTTTCTTTTTATATTTTCCCTTTCCCTTCCTCATTTGAGTTTGCCGATTAAAGACCCTGGCTCCTGCTACAACAGAACACGATTGAAGACTAGAGCCTCTATTCTCCATTCCTGTTCTCCGGCCATCGTCAACCAGGTTTGTCCTTCTTCCTATTTTCTTCTTCTGTTCTCCTTAAACAACCCTAATTAATGAAATCCTAAAGATATGTCTGGGGGAAGTCAAAGCTTTTCATGTTCACCAATGGAGGAGATACGTTGTCATTGTGGTCTTCCTGCACCCGTCAAAATGTCTTGGAGCTATGCGAATCCAGGAAAGAGATATCGAGCATGTCAAAGATATGGTGTAAGTAATTCTGATTGCAAATGTTCATTTTTAAATAATTACGAATAAACCGTAAATAAAGTGTGTTGGGATAATTGTAGGGGCATGGAAGTTGTCGTTTTTTTCAGTGGCTAGATTTCGATGTGACTGAGCGAGTAGCACATTTGATCAGGGGACTACTTAAACGATTGAATAAACATCAGAATGAAATCCAGAAACTTGAAATTGAGAAGGAAAAGAAAGAGGTTGAGGTGCAGCATCTGACTGTAAAGATTAGTTGGTTGGAATTTACTTTGAATAACCAAAGAGGCAGAAGTATGCTTTTTTTTGGGGGGGGGGGGATTAAGTGTAGGATTAATACTTCCCTTAATTTGGAAAGGGATATGGGAATATGTTTTTGCACATGATGGTGTTTTACAGTTGAAATAAGTGTTATTTGTATTTTGTATCAACTTAGAGGTAGTTTGCTACAAATTATAGACTAGATCAAAATGAAAGTGTAGTAGGTGATGGTGTAAGTTATTTTGTATTTGAATGAAAAAATGAAGTTGTTTATGGTGATTTGCAGATTATTATTTCTTGTTCATGTTGTTGTCTAATAATCTTGTTTAAAAAATCCTTGTTCTAAAGCATAATGTGCTGTCCATATGCACATAAGAGACAAGAGTGCAAAAGCAAAAAGTCACAAAGTACAAAAGTAAAAAGCCACAAAGTAGAGTTGATACTACAAAATACAAAAGTACACAATACTGTCAAAGTTTGGCATAATTCATGAAAAGCACAACCTACTACAATTTGGCATAATTCATCTATTTTAATCACAAAAACTGCCACAATTTGGCATAATTCATCAGAAGTTGTGCATTCATCTAAACTAATCACAAAATACTGCCAAAGTTTGGCATAATTCATCAAAAGCTGTGCATTCATCTAATTTAAGTACAAAATACAAAGTACTAGCAAAGTCATCTAATTTAAGACTATTTTTTTTTGTTATGCTTGGACACCTTCATCATCTTTTTCTGTAGAGTTTGATAAAGTAACAAATTCTTTCCCCCCCCTTCTTAATGACATTGTCTGGTGCTGGAAGTTTTTCCATCTGTGATGAAATGAAATATGATACTTGAGGTTCCTGATTTTCAACATTCTGACTTGGTTGAGAATTCATCATGTCCTGCACATTTTTTGTAGGCATTAAGCAAAAACTGTTTGAATGTTATCCTCTACTTCAACTTACCATTTCATCTAGTACAGATGTTGGCACTTGAGTTTCAACAACAACATCTTGTAGTTCTACTTCTTGCTCTACTCCTGTTGTTGCTTCTGCTTGGGCACCTTCATCTACTCCAGTTGTTGTTGCTGCTTCTTCCTCAATTGCCTGCACAATTTATTTGCAAAAATAAGGTTTTAAATGTTTTAAATTTGGTTTAATTAAGATACTTTTAAATTGATTTTTCCGTTCCAACCTGCTTGTCTTTTGCTTTGCATCTTCTTTTGTTTTGTCTTTTCATTCCACAGACGGTACACCTTTTCAATTCACCAACTTTTCCCTTGTTTTCAGTTCGATTTGCAACTGATTCTTGTAGTCCTATTCTTCTTTTTCTTTTTGGCCTCCCTGGTTGTGCTTTATGTTTGGGTGGCAGTAGAGGTGGGAGACCTGTCTTGTGCCATAACTCTGAAGAAGTAATCTGTAATATTGCTGGTTCATAAGATCTCAGGTAGGAGTCTACACTGTAACAATTGTTAACATATTCTTCAGGAATGCACCATTTTTTCCTAATGGCTGCAATGCTTGTGCTGCAAGGGATACCTGTGGACAATATACAAATATTGTAGTTTATATTCATTATGTCTAAATATGATTAGAAAATAAAGCAAAGGCATACCTGTGAGTTCCCATCTTCTACATGAGCAATGATATTGGCTTAAATCCACTTTATATTTCCTTCCATAGCAATCTTCTACTTCATACACATCATCCTTTGACTTATAGGCAGTTCAGTCATTGGACTTGTCTTTGGCCTCTTCTACCAACTTCATTATCTTGGGATAGATCTTCAAAGGATGTTTCTTCATGTTGTCTCTATTTTGTTGCATCCTCACCATTAGATATACCCTAATGTTTTCACACATTGTCATAATTCCATTATCTCTGAACTATAAGATTGAACTATTCCATGATTCACACAGGTTGTTTAATCGAATATCACAATTTGGAAAATAGCTAAAGAAATGCCCTACTGTAATGGTGTGGTTCCCTAGTAGAAACCCAATCAGTTGCTTTGGGATTTAGCTTCCTCAACTCTTCTATTCTAGTCAAGTATACAGGTACATTAGTGGCTCTACAAATTGCCCACAATTTCTGCTTTAATAACTGCCCAGAGAATCCATCTTTAACAAAATTAGCATGCATATGTCTCACACAAAACCTATGTTCTACCCCTAACAATTGTTCCTCCACAGCAGGCAACAAACCTTTTTGCTTGTCCGAGTTTATGGTCCAAGCATTGGGATATTTTGAAATGTTCAAATCCTGGTCTAACAATTTTAGAAACCATGCCCATATCTCTTTAAGTTCCCCTTCTACAATGGCAAATGCAATTGGGAACATTGCATTATTCGCATCAACACCAACTGCAGTTAGTAATTGGCCTCCCTTTTAGCACCCCTTTAGATGGCATCCATCCAACCCAATGAAAGGCCTACAACCAACTAGAAATCCCTCTCTACATGCTGCATAACAAATATACAACCTCATAAACCTTGAACTACCATTGATTGTGTAATACCCATCAAGTTTCATTTTTGCAGTTGTTCCTAGATTGCTTTTCCTCAACTCTTCACAGTAATCCCAAAGGTTTTCGAATTGTTTGTGATCATCCCCATATATTTCCTTATGTGCCAATCTCTTAGCCCTCCATGATTGATGTTTACTTATGACACAATTAAATTGCTTCTTCACTTTTTGTTGAAAATGAACTCTATTGAATGAATCATCAGTAGTTTTGAACTCATCTTGATAGTAATTAGCAAGAAAACCATCATTCACATTCTTAATATCATTTTGAACAGCACATGTATGGTCTGGATTATAACTTTAGTTGCTCAGTAGGCTCCTAGAGTTACTCTTTGAAGCATACATCTTCCATTTACAGTTGTCATCCTTACATACAACAGTAATTCTAGCTGGTTCAAACTTAGTGAATTTGATATCTCTTTTCCTAAGTGCTTGGTGACATTTTACAGCCCATTTGAAGTCATCATTACTGTTAAATATCATGCAAACAACAAACTTGAATCCTTCTTTTTCAAGATCTTTTTCATGAAAAACATGTGATGTTTTAAATAGCTCAATGTCTGAGTCAGATGAACACAAACTTCTCAACTCTTCTTTAGAATGTACAAGATCATTTTCTTCCCCATTATCTAAAACTCTTTGTTAGTTTTTTCTGAGAGTTAATTCCAGCAATGGTCCTCCGACTATGTTGATTTTCCAAAATTCGTCCCCGACTTTTAATTTGGACAATTTAGGTCCCTTGACTTTCAAATTCTTTCCAATGTTGGTCCTTTCATCAAATTTTGGTTAAGTTGATGTCAAATGAAGTGGTAAAATTGTCCGTTCACCTCTATAGTGTATTATTACTCGTATTTCTCCTGTCATATACGCTATATATATGAATATAATATCAGTTGAAGATACTTCGGCTGAGATTATATAGCTTCGATTGAGACTTCGACTAAGTTATACTCATATATACAACATATAAGATAGGAGAAATACGAGTAATAATACACTAAATAGGTGAACGGACAATTTTTACACCTTCATTTGACCTCAACTTAACCAAAATTTGATGAAAATACCAACATTGGAAAGAATTTGAAAGTCAAGGGACCTAAATTGTCCAAATTGAAAGTTGGGGACTAATTTTGGAAAATCAACATAGTCGGAGGACGATTGCTGGAATTAACTCTTTTTTTCTGATTTTAGACACCCTAATTGCAATAACATTAACATTACCATCCACAGAAGGATTCACATTCACAGATGTATTCACAGCAGCATTCTCAGAGGCATTCACAGACGCATTCACATTCATAGAGGCATCCATAGTAGCATTCACAATCAGATTGTCTAAAAAAGTCCTACCATTATTAGAACCTTCACCAACTTCAAATTCCCAATCTTGTAAAGGAACATTACATTCAGATTGCACCCATAACTCATTTGAAATATACCATTCTGCCTCTACCTCATAGTCCCACTGGTTATCTACTACATGTTCTACATACATTTCAACTTCTTTATTTTTTGGAATTTCATACATGATACTCAATAGTTCAGCATCTGTTTTAATCTGTCTCACTTTTGGATAACTCTTAGACCCATGTTTAAACCAAAACTTAACCTTCTTATCACTAAACTTTAAACTTTTCACCAATTTTCTTAATTCTAAAATGCTACCTTCTTCAGTAGAGAAGATGTCAAAATACTCAATTCTACCATTCCTATATTGAACTCTAGGTTTTAGCACTAGATCTCTACCATAATACAGTTTGAGAGTGTACTATCTAGCTCATCATCTGGCAGTAAAGAAAGCAACACATAAGTACATTAATTTCAAGTCAAACTACTGGGACCACAACAACAAAGCTCAATTTCACTAAACCGACATATTTTTTTAGCAACACAAAGTATTGGGGGACCACATTTACCTTTAATCTATGTGCACAGGAAAAAAACAACAATTTTGCACTAATATGGGCAGAATAAAAAAAACCTAATTCACACAGTGTTGGGACCTACACACATGGGGATAATCCAGACAACCAAAGCACATATTCAATAAATTATCATACAAACCAGACAACAACAAACTGTTAAGGGGGTCCCAACAATTACAGTACAACTATTTATGACAAGTCAGACAACAACCTTCGCATTCCTATTAAAGTACTACTATTCAATTTAATACTTACATTTAGGTGTAGTAGTTAGTCCAGATAACCTTCGGCTAGTCATTATTGCATACTCCAAGCTTCAATTTCCTTCCAATTTGCTCTGTAGTAAATGAGTATTTAGGATAGGGTTAGGTTATGGTTTTGAACAATCCGACGAAGAAGAGAAGAAGAGAAGAAAACACTACAAAGAAAGTTTATTGTTGTCGGCGAACAGACACACGAACGGAAGAAAAGATGCAAATGTCGGCTTTGGCTTCTGCGGTAACCTTTATTGTCGACATTGAGTGGGAAAGGGAAAGCTAAATTCTATTCTGGAAATTGAGAGGGAAAGGGGAAAAAGGAAGCAATGGGAAAATAGGAAAAAAAATTTAAAAAACAAGTAAATTACATATTTACTGTTGGAAAAATAGCACTAAAATGGCATTTTAAGTGACCATTTTGTGGTATAAATATATGTAGGGTCCACATCCGATTTGGATCGGGTCAAAGTGGATTCGGATTCTTCGTAGTGAGACGAAGAGATCGATATATTATACGCTCAAAATGGATAATGGGTGAATGAGAAATTGGTTCTCAAAGTAGACCCATTTGAGATGGAATTTTAAGTGAGGAAAAACTTATTAGCTTTGTCCCACATTGGTTGGGAATGAAGATTTGCCCCACTATAAATACAAGAGCCTTTTTAAGGGTAATTGACTTGTATGGCATAGAGGCTCTCTCTCGCGCGCAGGGGGGTGCAAATCAAATCCCAAAATGAGTTCGAAAAGGCTTGAACTTGTGTGCGTCGGCACCTGCGGGCTACTAACGAGCTGACCTCGAGAGGTAGTTCGATCTCTCGAAGGTCGTTCGCGTGCGAGTGCGATGTCTCGCTGCCGGCATGATGTCTCGAAGCTTGCACTTCTCGACGTCTCGATGGACGTCTCGATGGTTCACAGTTTGGACCATGTCTTGCACTGCAACTCCAGTCAATCATTATTTTCAGAGTTATTTCATGAATAATGGGACTTGGTAGTGGGTGTAAATGTTGGTTAGTGGCAGAATTAAATTTCTGCTAAGTGGGAGGAGGTTACGAAATGGATTATCAATGCCATGATTAATGCTATGATCCACTCTCCTCTACTATACATTCGTTGTGAGTAGCAGGTTTGGAACACACCAAGAACACACGGTATACACTGTTTTCTTCCTCAAAACTTTGCTCACATTTCCTTCTAGCCACCTGCGTTGAACCCACGTTCCTAGTTCGCCGGATCCAAGTTCGTGTGCTCGAACGATTGGATCGTAGTACGTTTTATCCTGGGAAACCTAGACCGCAACGCTCCAGCACCCCGGGAGGCGGTAAATAAGGTTTTAAGGAGAGTGGCAACACGACTCGTGCTTCCAACCACCCGAGTTCGTCCGGATTTCATCCTCAACCGTAGTTCAGGTTTTCAACCTTTTGTAGGTTGTAATATTTCCTGTAATATTATCCTTCGTGGATAATTTTCTGTTTGTATTTCCATTATTTCCTTGTATCTTCGAGATCACCCTGTAACATTTACCACGACATAACGGTGTACACTAACAGGGAACCACATGTCCGTTACAGGGAGGGGTTGTATGTGTAACGTTTTGATAATTGAGGGGCAACATTTACACCTCTCATAATTCAGGAGTGACATTGATAATTGGCATATTATAGAGTGGCATTTTTTACAATTTTCCCTTTACATAATTAAAATTGTAAATCAAAATTTATCAAACCCAATTGCATAATTAAATTTAATATTATGCACTTAATGCGATTGAATGCATAAAACTATCTAAAGAGTATGAATCATACATAACCAAATATGGGCAATCACATTAATCATAATTCAAAGACTGAATGAATTATGGAATAAATGTACAGTAATGACAATAGTTAATTGCCTAAATTTTTTTTTTTATATTTGAAGCATTGCCACATAAGCATAATTGGAAATAATTCAGGATTTATAAATAAAACCATAATGATAATGTTATCATCAATGTATTAATGGTAATAAGTAACCTTATAATCACCTTTAACATTTAAGAGTATGTTTGGCAGAGCTTATTTAGGAGCTTATAGCTTATTTTAAGCTACTAAAAATCTATAAGCTCTGTTTGGTAATGTTCTCAAAATAAGCTCTTAGTTTAAAATAAGAGCATATTTTGGAACGCTACCTAAGTTAGCGTTTAAAAATAAGCTAGTAGCTTCCTAACTTTTTTCTTATATTTAACCTTAGCTTATTATTTTAAATAAATGACATCCTTTACCCTTCCCAATTAAAACCCTTTATCTCCTCTCCTCTGTAAGTTTCACGGCAGTCCCCTTCATTTTCATTCACAAGAAGCATCGTCATATGTATGTATATTTCATTTGGTTGTATTACTTGTATATATTGTGTTGTATTTCATATTGCATATCCGTAAGCATCTATTATCCAATCTCAAATTCAAACTTGAAAAGAAAGAAACAAACTTTTTTTTTTTTTTGCATGTATTGAATAGATTATTATTTTTTCCCTTTCTGGCTATCCAATATCCAATTCAAACTTGTTTTTTTTGCTTGTCGTATGGTACTGATTTATTATGGCGGGATTTGGGTTTTGTTTTTTTTTGTTTTTTTTTTTTAAATTTCTATTCAAGTATTCAACTACTAGTGCTTGTTTAAATTGGATTATTTGGATTGTTTGATGTGTTTAGCCTCATTAACCTAAATTATTATTATTGTTATTTCTAAATTAGCAATATGGCTTCAACAAATGATAATATGGATGGAGAGAATTTTAGGTAGACCAACGAGTATGTGGTGCTGTTTTGTGAGATTTGTATCAAATATATTCGAAAGCATGGGCGTGGGTTAATGAAATGGAAAGAAATTAAAGAAGAGTTTGAAGCTACTGCCAAACGAAAAATTGCACATAGAAGTTTAAAGAATAAGTGGGATGCTATGAAAAAGGAATGGAGAACTTGGAAGCAATTGAAACGTGAAGAAACTGGCTTAGGGTGGGATCCTAGTGCACATAAGATTAGTGGCTCCGATGAATGGTGCGAGAAAAAAAATCAAGGTTTGTATTATAGATTTTTAAGATCAAAACATAATTATATTTTGGTGTTGATTGTAAACTTATTCTTTTAATTTTTTTTGTAGGAGAACCCAGAGTATAAAAAATTTTGTAATAAATCCATAGATCCTACAATGGACGATTTGTGGTCTAAGTTATTTGAAGATCGCTATGCAAATGGTGAAGGTTGTGTTACACCCACTATGGATCCTCAATTAGTGAAACCTGTGGATATTGAGGAAGAAAATAGGGAAAGTGAAGAAGAGAATAGAACTAGGCAAGGATTTGAAGATAAGTTATATTCTCAGGATAACCAACATTCTTCTCAATTGCATGACTTGGAGGTAGATGAGTCCTCATTTTGGAATAATTTCATGAGTGAGATGAATAATTGTAGTGGTAACCAGGATGCTAGTGGCACTCAAGTACCTAGGCAATCTCAAGGTAATAATGTTAGAAAATTTGCAGAAACTCAAAATATTGATCTTAAACCCACTCAAATGAAGCGTAAGGGCAGACAATCAGGAGGAGCAGCTAAACTTTCTAATCAATTGGATAGTTTGATTTCAAATTCAAATCGGGCACTAGACATTTTAATATCTGATAGTACTGTGAATACTCAAAGTAGTACAAGTGTTAGTCTTATTGCAGCAATAAGTGTTGTTAACCGCATGGGTACTGATGGTATTATGGAAAAAGGTGGAGATCTATGGTGTTTTTCTCTCAGCTTGATTAAGGATGATTTGAATAGGGAATTTTTTTTCAATATTGAGGATGATTTTTCTAGGAAAGCTTGGTTGAAGTATATGCATGATACAAACAAGTGAATGCTCATTTTATTTCAATGTGTTTGGTTGTAATTTCAATTTGACATTTGTTTGTTTTGAACATTAATATTTGTATGAACTAATTTTATGAAATATAAATATTTTGCTTTGCTTTATATATTTTAAAATATATATTGGTTTCATCATTTTATATTTATTAGGTACATAATGGAGTTGGAACGGAAAAGAAAAAAGAGAAAACAAGCACTTTGTTAAATTATAACATCGTATGCCACAATTGCTTTAACCAAAACATATTACTATAAATATATTTATAAAGAACCTTGTATGACTTCACTTTTTAGAGGACATGAATGGATGAGAGAAATCTTGAATGGACATCCTATTCGATGCGTAAATGCATTTAGAATGGACTCTGCTTTGTTTAACCAATTATGTGAAGATTTATATTCAAAATATAGATTACAATCTACTAGGAATATGTCAGTTGTGGAGAAAGTTGGTATATTTATATACACACTTGCTATGGGTGCTTCAAATAGAGATGTTGGAGAGCGATTTCAACGTTCTGGTGAAACAATAGGTAGGGCATTTCATGAAGTGTTGGAAGCAATTAGCGGTAGGAATAGCGGATACAAAGGCCTTGCACGTGATATCATACGACCAAATGATCTTACATTTCAATCTATACCGTCTTACATTTCTAATGATGCACGATACATGCCATATTTCAAGGTAAAATATATGTGACAAAATTTTTATTATTATTATTATTATTA
>CM008342.1:35826383-35837279 GCA_002525835.2 Ipomoea batatas | reverse complement strand
ATATATATATATATATATATATGAGTTAATTCCTTTTTTGGTTCTAGACTTATAGTGCTTTGGAAAGTTTTAGTCCGGATTTATTATTTTGTCCACATTTTGCCCTGTCTTTATTAAAAGTGGACAATTTTGGTCCACCGTTAGTCAATCTGTTTGTCAACCGTGAAATGGAGGGGTATTTCCGTCCTTTTAGGTCCATGGCTTAAAGATGGAGCTTTGCCGTCATTGAGAAGTTGTTGATATGAGCGGAAAACAATAGGCAACGAAGTATCAGGTGAAAGATGATACCACATCAACAGTCCCAAAAATCTTTTCCAGTCTATATTTACATCATGTAATGCCAAATGGATGTTGCCAGCAATTTACTAAAATAGCAATATCTTCTTCTCCATCATCACTCAAACCAAATCTGCTAAAATGTTGAACCAGGAATTTCCATTCACCAGTTGAGCTGTCAAATGAAATGAACTGTGCTCCTTGCCTCTTTGTTTTCAATTGCAAATTCTCTAGGATTTTTCTTGATGAATCTTCAATATTTTGTTTTAAGGATCTTAGTTTCAGTAACAGAGTTACTTCAGCAGGCTTGTTAAGTCCCATACCAACTGCAGGCTTGGAACTTTCATCCTCATAAACAACCACTTCATGCCGCCTAAACTTAACAATGTGTTCCAAATCCAGCCCTCTTATGTCAGTCTCCCCAATAAATCTAATACACCCATAACCAACCCTTCCAACAGTAAAATCTACAACTCTACTACAGTAACCGGGACTCATAAACTCCCTAACAGCCAATTCGCTCAAGCAAGGTACCGTAAAATAATCAGCAGACTGTAGAGTAGGCAAAGAAGCTTCAGTCTCGGAGCAAACCTGACCCGAAACTGCTCCACGAAGAGAAACCTTTCTTCTTTTGCATTGAAATTGGGATAAATGAAGTAAGTCAGCAGTCCCCAAATCAACTTTCATTCTCGAACCCCTGAAACCAAATACATGAACAGAATTAACACCAAACAACAGGAACAAATACATACATTATACATATATAGTCATTGTAAAGGTGGTGAAAATATACGATGAAATTGACTTGCCAATTTAGAGTGACCTAAAACCCTAATCGTTGTGGTATCATCTTTCACCTGATACTTCGTTGCCTATTGTTTTCCGCTCATATCAACAACTTCTCAATGACGGCAAAGCTCCATCTTTAAGCCATGGACCTAAAAGGACGGAAATACCCCTCCATTTCACGGTTGACAAACAGATTGACTAACGGTGGACCAAAATTGTCCACTTTTAATAAAGGCAGGGCAAAATGTGGACAAAATAATAAATCCGGACTAAAACTGTCCAACGCACTATAAGTCTAGGACCAAAAAAGGAATTAACTATATATATATATATATATATATATATATATATATATAATGAATAGGATTGTATTGGATGTATTGATGGTACTCATATAACAGCGTGTATCCCTGAGGTTGATCAATTGCGATATAGAGAGAGAAAAGGAATTCCTACTTTCAATGTTTGATATGTGTTTCACTTTTATATCTGTTGGATGGGAAGAATCAACACATGATACACGTGAATTTGTTCATGCAATTGATACGCCAGCAATGAACTTTCCTAAGCCGCTACAAGGTATCATATTCGTATTACTTTAACTCTAATAAAAATCATATAATTTTATTCCTTATAAAAATTTAGTGTTGTATTTTTTAGGAAGAGATTATTTGGTGGATAAAGGATATCCAGATAAACAAGGATATTTGGTACCGTATCCAAGAATAAGGTATCATCAATCTCAATTTGAACAAGAACCACCAACTAAAGCTCAAGAAGCATTCAATCGTGCACATTCTTCTCTTCGAAGTTGTATTGAGAGGTCGTTTGGAGTATTGAAGAAGAGATGGAAGATACTTGCTAAAATGCCACAGATTAGTGTGGAGACCCAAATTGATGTTATTATGGCCACATTTGCAGTACATAATTATATTCGAAATAATTCACAAGATGACATGATGTTTAATGTGCTTGAGCAGCATCCAGATTACATACCGCCTGATGAACTTCAAGATTCAAGTAGTAATATCGTCATCAACGAAAATTTAAGTCAGACCGCTATTGAGATGAAGGAGATTCGCAACAATATTGCAACTTCATTATGGGATGCTAGATCATAATTTGCTAATAGTTTTATTTCAAAATGTTAAATTTTAATATGTAAACAAACCAATTTAAATTTTATGAAGATGTCTTTTTTAGACTTTTTACATTTATCAGCTTGTCAAAAAATCTAATTTTACCAAACACTTTTAAACACGACAACTAGTTTAACAGCTCTTCAGTTTCAGCTCCTAGCTTATAGCTTTTCAGTTTTCAACTACTTTTCAGCTTTCGACTACCTTTTCAGCTAGGTTTGCCAAACATAGGGGGTGTTTGGCAAATGACTGATAGCTGATAGCTGGTAGTTGGTCAAATTAACTGATAGTTAATAGCTAATTGTGCTAGCTAGTTTGACCAACTGATTGTATTTGCTGGTTATAAAAAAGTGTTTGGTAAGTTAGCTGTTTACTATTAGCTTATTGTATGTAAAATGACATTTAAGGGTATGGGTGTATTGTGTTATTTTAAGTTTTAAATATAACAAAATATGTAATTTATTACTATTATATTATTATTATTAAATATAATTATTTATTTACATTTAAAATATTATTATTATTATTATTATTATTATTATTATTATTATTATTATTTTATTGCCTAAACTGCTAAACCTCACACTCTCACAGCCCACAACCCCGTATTATTTTAATAACAAAATTATTATTATTATTATTATTAACCCAAACCCACAGCCCATTCAAGACAAATCCCTACCGATTCCCTCTCCCTGAATTCCCTAAATCAAAGCAGAGATTTTCACTCCCCTAAATCAGACTCACGCAGAGATGGCGAGACGCCAAAAGAAAAAGGGAGAACCAGATCAAAGCGAAGAACAATGGGCAAGAAAAATAGCAAGAATAAGATGGCAGCATGGATGAAGATAACTCTGGTTATTCTTTTTCATTGTTGGTATTTTCCTTTTACTTTTAATTTGTGAAGTAAAAAATATAGCTTGTATGTATGGTCTGAGTTTTGAGGATGAAGATGACTTCTGTATGAGTTGATAGTCTTTTTCATTATTATTATTATTATTATTATTATTATTATTATTATTATTATTATTATTTTACTTTTAATTTCTGAGTTTTGTTGTATGTTCATGGCTGCCAGTGAGAGGGGAAGGAGAAGGGGAGAAGATGAGGGAAGGGCAAAATTATCATTTACATCTTGAGTGTGATCAGCTATGTTTAAAACGCTAGCCTCAGTAGGTTTTTGGTTTCCAGCTGATTGCATCAAAAAGCCAAGTCAATAAGCTGATTTGCCAAACACTAATTTTAGCTGTTTGATCGAGTCAATCAGCTAAAATTGGTCAAATCAACTAAAAAATGGCTGATAAACCAATATCCAAACACCCCCATAGCCTAATAATAACAACCAAAGTATGGTAATACACCTTCTTTAATGTTTTCATTTTCCTTAAAGAAATTAAATGTGGCAATTACAATTTATAGCAATTAACTATAACTGTAGCACTAATTACTAAAAATAATGATAAAAAATTAATGACTTACCTTAATGATGCAAACCGCATCCCCATAGTGCTAAAATTCCCTCAATCTTCACCGCCAATAACCTCGATGCAACGTCCAATGATACTTAACGATTTAATGGTAGGACTTAATTACCATTATCAGTAATCACCAAATAGGTAATCTTTCCAAACATAATAGATTACCAAGAAATAATAATTATTAAGAAAGGTAATAAACTACTTTTTTTTTTGAATGCTACTGACTCTATTACAATGTAGTATCTGTTCATAAACTACTTTCTCAACCTACTGAAGAACAAAGAGACAGCAACGCCTCCACTGAGGCTCGAACCCACCACCTCCCGTATACAGGGAAGGGTTTGATGCCATTGGACCACAAGGCCCTTGGCAGCCCTTAAACTTAATAACAGTAACAAAAAAGAATTGCCAATTAACTATAATAAAGACAAAACTGTAACCAAGACTATACTGTCTTTCAAGAAGACTAAAATTAGGGTAATAATCAAATTACTTTTGTAAAGGCAACATACCAACTATATTGCTTACTATATTTAAAAGAATAATAATATTATTAAGGCCTTGAAAACTATTAATAGATCAAAAAATATAATCAACTTAAATAATAGTCTGTAATTCTTAATGGCCAAAATAGTAATTATAATTCTTAAATCTTTAATGGCTCATAAACATGCCCAATACAATAATTGTATCACTTAATTGCTCAAATTAGGCCTATGATTCTTAATGACCCAAATGAGTTATAATCATGGATGAAAAATGGTCTAGTACTAAAATAAATCCAAACTTAATATTATTACCAACAGTGAATACCATGAACAAATATGGTAGTCAGTAATAATTAAGACATAATGAACATGTTATGCTTAATAATCAATATTATTACCATAATAAACATGTTATAAGTCAAATAAAATAGCTATAATTATCATTTAAAAGATCACACAATACAATCATTATTGTGTGGACCATGGTCCACACAGCTGTGTGGACCATACTATCAAATAATGCACATTCAATATAAAAATAATGTACATTAAGTATAAAAATAATGTACATTATATTCATGGGATGTACATTATTTGTGTACTGAATGTACATTATTTTTATAGTACAAAAATAATGTACATTTAGTACATTAAAAATGTATATTTTATCATGGTCCACACAGCTGTGTGGACCATGGTCCATACAATAATTTGCCCACACCATAAAGGTGGATCCATACTTTAATGACCAAAGATAGGTCCCTAATAGCTTGTTAAAAATAGGTTTTAAAATCCAAGTGAGATATTTGACTAAAATATGCCCAAAATTATATGGGAAACCAAAACAAGCTGCCTTAATAAGCCATAATGCCCCCTAAATATGGTCTAAGGATCCAAAAATTGAATGATATATCATATGCGTTAATAATATACTAAATCCAACATTAATGCATGCTTTAATGAATGTATAATTGAAACAATAAAATAAATATTTGACAAATATACATAACATGCTTGGATTTACATATTAATATATTATTAACCCATATATTCTAAATAAATTGCAATTCTTCAATCAATTTAATATAAGTATCAATATTAAATTAAAACTCAAACAGCTTATTTTATACTTAATATTTGTTCAAATTGAATGATAATTTAATAATAAATTAAGGATGAATTAAATTAAACAATTGATCTAGAAGAAGTCCAAATATGATGAAAGAAATCTGAAGCAGGCGCAAAATAAACCAAAGTATGCCTTTTTAATAGCAAACCAGGTCTGCCCGAATGAGCCTGACCCGACCCAAATCCTATATAATCCATCATCTTCTCCATATTTGATCAACCAACCCAAGCTGCCGACTGAAGAAGGAAGAAACAGAGCCGCCTGGAACCAGTGCTACCTAGAGGAGGAAGAGGACAGCTCGCCCCCGCTATCTTCTTCTCCATATTTGGATAGCTCGCCCCCGCCATCTCTCCTCGTCGAGATACTAAGTTTGCCACCTGCATACTTGAACGTGACGCCATGAAACAAAAGCAACAGCAAGGATGAGAGGGACGTTAGCGCCCGTTGTCATCTCGGCCTTAGTCACGTCACCCCCCGCCGGCCACGACTTCAAGTTGTATCATCGTTGCCTGAAGCCCGCCGTCGTTCTCCATGGAAGCCGGCGATTGGAGGGGAAAACAACATAAACTGATCGAAAAAACATAATTTTTTTAAAAATTTCTGTCATGTTCTCCACCATCAGTAATAACCATTGACGGCTCGTGGTTCAAAACCAGCTAATAGTAGGCAGTAGGTATTCTCAAGGCTCGTCAAAACGGAGACCATAACCGGCGAAATAAATCCGGCAATTCTGCAGCAAACTTAGGCAATGAGGAAAAAAATAATTCCAATAGTCCAAAACCAATGGCAATTAGTTCATTGAAAATATACACACTAAATTGCACAATTATATCCTAACTAAATGGATATATTTTTGTAGGTAAATTTCAAAAGAATTAATATACAAAACATATACGAAAACTCAATGTATATGGAACAAACTAATGTTAATTATAGGCAAAACAATCAACCAGGGAGAGATTAATAAAGACTCTTGATACCAAATGTTAGATCTAAAATATACTCTAACCATATTGAATGAATCTAAGAGAAACCTAACCTCGTAGTTGCAGAACCCTAAATCATGTTGATCTCCAGCCATAGTTGATATCCTACCTTGAATAGTGGCTCTGCAGGGTGTTAGTTGTTTTGTCTCACACTTAACTTAGAACGCTAGATGGTGTACTAGTATTTTCTGAGTAGTATGAGTACCATAACTTTAAGTGGTATATATTGTCTGTCCTGCATCACATCAATACAGATTTTATATAGGCATAATGTTCATGGACTATACCTAGATGTCCAATCCAACCAATTACTTAATGGGCTTATTCCATTTGCACCACATAATTAAGACCCATAATATATTATATATTATATGGAAAAAGTCTTACGAGAAAAAAATGAAGGCATTTTGGTAGAAAATTACTTCCGTCAAAATTTGGTGAAAAAACAAAACGTGGTTTCCGGCGAAACCAGTGATATTTTTTTTTAGGTTTCCGGTCGAATCCAGACCACTGGTTTCTGCCCGAAACTAGTGATGTTTTTTTAAAAATAATTTTTAACAAATAAAATTATATTTAATATTACTATAAATATTTTTATATTCTAAATAAAATAATTAAAATTTTAAATTATACAATTCTACTCATTTCCAAGAAAATGAAGTAAACACACCAAGATAGTTTTTTCAGAACGCAACCAAACACGGAAAAGGAAAATGTTTTCTGAAAAATTACCGAATTTCTATAAGTCATTTTTCTTATTTCCAAATGGACCCTTAATAACCACGATTTCGAGTTGGTTAATTTAGTTCAAAATCACTAGTTTGTATTCAGAAAAATGAAGGTACTCTTGTTCATATTTGGAACATTATATTATTTTATAGGTCCACTATAAAAGAGATCGAAATTATTTGAATGATTTAGAAGGATGACTGATATTTCAATAAATTTTCACCCACATGACATTTACAGTCATTTATATTTTCATTAGAATAAGAAAACCATTAAATTTTGAAAAAGAAGTTTCAATTAGTTGTTGAATATCACCATGCATGCCACTTTAATATAATTTTTTTGTTATAATATATATATATATATATATATATATATATATATATATATATATTAAGTGGACATTATTATTTTAACAGATATAATGAGCCACCATTAAACTATTCATTATTGTACTCATTATTACATTTATAATATGTATATACACGTTGTACACCATTAAATTGCGGAATGAGAATCTCTGAGCTCCCTTTTCTCCAATCCCTCTGCCATATCTCTTCTTGTCTCTTGCAATTATTTTAGTTTTACAACACGCTATCAACACGAGTGCTCTGTATATCATCGATAGAGCAATAGCAAATTCTCCGACGATCGAAGAAGCCCATCGTTCAAAAGTCACAAACCTCCTCCGGATCCGAATCTTCGTCACTGCTGTTGAATCTGTGATACCATCTTAAATTTGTAACCGAAAACGCTAAGGCGACTCTCTCTATAACAAAACCTTTAGCCATAATTTCTGGCACGGCTGCCAGATTCTTGCTGGTCAGAATAGGTGATCATCTCCGCCTCTTTGAGACAATCACGGTGATGGGTGATTGGCCATCCGATCCTCAACCAATCGCCGATCATGAAGTCCGACGTCTTTTGGAGGAATTGGACGCACAGGCTACATCGTCTCTTTGAAGGCGATCTCGTGGCTGGATGTTAGCGTTCCCTTGCCTAAGGTCTCCCAAGTGTTCGTCCACAGGTCGTAGCTACGCCGGACTGATGATCGGAGATCTCCTGCGACTTTCAGAATGCCCCCATCTATTCTTCATCAACGACTTTGACAGTGCCCAGGCAATCCGATCATGGAGTTGATGACGCCGCTGGAGTCTTTTCTCTAGTTAACTTACACATAGTGAACCTGCACGTGCTCCATGCAATATAAAAAACCCAAATTATTTTGGCAAGGGTAATTGGGTCACTTTTAGCAAACATAATGGGTCATATATTAGAATTTCTTATCCACATGAGTATTTTATAAAGCATGCATGAAAGAGAAATTACTAAATTATATGTTTTGGGGATATCAAACTTGATTGAATCCAAATCTGACTCACTGTATATCGTGAGTAATCCCCCATACACCTAGTATGTGTACGAATGTCCTAATCTACGTTTATATTCTTAGTATGCAGTCCATTTTAGTATATCACCATCATAGCGTATCTCTAGGGGCTACCAAATAAACCTTTGTCTGTTGTTTAAATACCCACAAAGCCCATGATATGAGATCAATAGATATGAAAATGATCTTCACAGTTTGACACGGCCAGTTGAGCATCTTTGTCAGCAACTAGTTTCTTTAGTGCTTCAAGATTCTTTTCCAGGAATTCATTTTTGGAGTTTGTTGTGGTGTGGGGTTTCAGAAGAAACTCCCATTTTTTGTACAGTTGTATATATGATTGTTCGAGTTCTTCATAAGGTAGTTTATCAACATCCTCATGATCTGAGTCAATTTCCAAATCCAATTGGGATTCTGACAAAGCAATAGTAAATGCAACAAAGTTTCTTGAGATTTCATCATCCTCATCTTGTGTTTCCTCCGAGCATTCTTCATCACTCTAGGTGGTTACCTTCATAGATTTCTTTCTCGTAAGATAGGTGGCACATTCGGCCTGGATATGACCAAAACCCTCACATTCTCTACACTGAATCTGTTCTTATTCTTGTTTTCAGCTGCTTGCCATTGATTTGATCGTGATTGATTCCCAAATTGACCAGACTCACTGGACTGATCAGAGTTTTTCATGTAGTTTGAGTTGGTTGACTTGTCACCAGATTTTGATGAATTTGATGAAGATGAGGAGGAATTGTTTGATCTATTTGACTGACTTTTGCCTCCTCTGGTTCTTCGATTTATTTGTTTCAGAATTTTGGTGAAATTTCTGGTGATCATCGCCACTGCTTCATCATCTAATTATTCGATTTCCTTTTCTAAGTCACATCCTTCAGCAATGAAGGCCACGTTCTTACCCTTTTTAGTGCTATTTTCTTGTGATAGAATGTCCATCTCGTATGTTCTCAAGTTACTCATTAATTCAGCAACAGATTTCTTTTCCCAGCCTACGCTTTCTTGAATTGCAGTAACTTTCATCCTGAATCGCATAGGCAGAGACCGAAGGATTTTTCTAACCAATTTGTCTGATGAGAAGGGTTCGCCTAATACAGCAGCTTCATTCTTCAATTCTTGAACCCTAGCATTAAATTCAACTATGGTTTCTTCGTCTTTCATACGCAATTCCTCAAATCTGGTATGAACTTACTGCATTTTGGTTTGTTTAACCGATGAATCTCCTTCATAGAGTTTTTCCAAAATCTCCCATGCGTCTTTTGCAGAGCTGAATCCCGCAATTAAACCAAACTGGCCCTCATCGAGTGATCCTGTGATCGTATTCAGCGCCTTATTGTTGTTATCACTGTCCGCAATTTCTTTAGGAGTCCATTGTTCGATTGGAGCCAAAATTTCGGACTTATCATCTTGCGCTCTTTTGAGATGAGTCAACCCATGAGTGACTGCTTTCCACACATTTACACCTTGAGCTTGAAGATAGATCCTGGTTCTTGCTTTCCAGTATCCATAGTTGGTATCTATCAATTGTGGTAGTCTAGCTTGTCCTTCCATAATCACGATTGTAAACACGGCAAGAATCTTGACCAAATAGGGTTAAACAAGAGAGAGAATAACAGAAAATTTCAAAGGATCGGATATCAAGATATAAGTCTTGAGACTGTGCTCTGATACCAAGTGTAATTTAGACTCACTGAGTCTAGGTTCCAGAATTCATAAGCAACTTCCAATTAATGAAACTAATTACTAGATTCATTGAAGGTCACCTAACAATATCTAGAGCTAGTGTAGAGGTTAGTTCAGTTCAGAATGTAAAGTAGCAATATCTAAAACTTCCAAAGCAGTAAAGACTCAGGCAATTGATAACCCAGTTCGGAACCTCAGTTCCTACATTTGGGGGGCATCAGTCTGGTTGCCCAACTCTTCATTGATCAACAATATGAAATGTACTACCGATTACAGTTGTGTATCACGTGGTTGCTCTAGAAATTCATCACTGCTCCATTCTAGAGTTTAACCTTGAAGAGTTGACAAGAACTTGATCTCCCGATCTTCTTGAATTGAGGCTCCCACTCAATAGTTGCACGGACGGCTTTCCAGAGTGAATACTTGCCCAATTACTCTCATAGAGAAGGTGTATCTTGTGTCAAAGGTAAGCTTTGCCAAGATCTCTCTTAAGCTCATACAAAGATCTTCTTTGCTGATTTTTTTTTTTTTTGTAAATTTCTTCAACACCCGTAAATAAGAGTTAACTCATATTTATCGTTTTCAAAATCTTGATAGCGGTTGTAACTCCAATAACCAACTTTGAACATCTTTTATGCTCTGGTGCAGATGTTTATTCAGTAAGTTGTCTTCAAACTCTTCTGAACTACTTCCTGTACTACAATCTAAAGATCAATGTTGCAAAAATCGCGCCTAGGCGCCGGTTAATCGGCTAGGCGGCTCCCGGTCGCGTCGAGGAAGGCCGAAATCGGCCTCCTCCGCGG
>CM008342.1:35815364-35826295 GCA_002525835.2 Ipomoea batatas | reverse complement strand
TGAACTAGATAGATTTTTGCCCTATTATTGCTCTAACTATTTTTATATCTTTGTGTTGATGATAGATTTCTTACTCTACAAATACAGAGGCCATGGTTTTGGATGGGAAGAAAAAGAAGAGAGTATCCGCATCTAGCAAATGGAAAGATAGATATATATCCATCCATCCATACTGACCAGATGGAAATATTTTTTGAGTATACTAAACCATAGTTAATGGTTTTATTCAAATATTTCAATATTCTTTTTAATGACATCCAATGCATTGCATTAGGATTACTAGTGTATCTACTCAACTTCCCTACTACAAATGCAATATCGGGACGAGTGCATGTCATTGAATACATTAGGCATCCTATTACTTTAGAATACTCCAATTGTGAAATCAGATCACCTTGATTTGGAATTAATTTCAATGAAGGATCCATAGGAGTATACACTGGAGTACCATTCAAGTGATTAAATCTTTTTAACACTTTCTCAATATAATGAGATTGTGTTAATCTAACATCATCCTGTACTTTAGTTATTCTTATTCTAAGAATAACTTCTGCTTCTCTTAAATCTTTCATGGAGAAACTGGAACTATGAAACTCCTTAGTTTCTTTAACATTTTCCAGATTAGTTCCAAAAACCAACATGTCATCTACATACAAACAGATAATAATAACTCATTGTCCTTGGTTGTTAAATTTACTGTAGATGCATTTATCAGACTGATTTATCCTGTACCCATTAGCTAGCACCACATGATCAAACCGATCAGGCCATTGCTTAATGGGCATGTTTTAAGCCATAAAGTGACTTAATTAATTTGCAAACTTTATGCTATTGTCTTGCAACCACGAAACCTTCTGGTTGCTTCATGTAAACCTCCTCCTCTAATTCACCATTTAAGATTGCAGTCTTAACGTCCATTTGATGAATTATTAGATTGTGTATAGCCGAAATGACAATTAACAATCTAATAGTAGCAATCCTTGCTACTGGCGCATAAGTGTCAAAGAAGCCAACTCCTTTTTGTTTGAAGCCCTGTGTGACAAGCTTGGCTTTAAATTTGTCGATTGAACCATCAACTTTCATTTTCCTTTTGAAAATCCACTTGCAGCCTATTGGTTTACAACAATTTGGTAGATTAGTCAGAATCCACGTATTGTTTCCCATTATGGAATCCATTTCATCATTAATTGCTTCTTTCCAGAAAGAACATCATGAGATTTTATAGCTTCCTCATAAGTCTTAGGATCATCTTCTATATTAAAATAATATAGATTTTTAGTCTCTGCAGACTCCCTTGATCCTTCAATTAAATACATTTGAAAATCTGGACCAAATGTATTTTCTTTTCTTGCTCTTTTACCTTTACTAAGTTATGGTTCCTTTGATGCTACATGATCATGCATTTGATCATCAACTTTGAACCCACTAGAACTAGGAATTAAATCCTTGGTTCTGTTCATTGATGAGAATCGACTTTCATCAAGTATAGCATTCCGGGACTCTATTACGGTATGGACCGAAATAAAATCATTTGGTTCTATAACATAGAACCGTTATGCTTTAATGTGTACAACATATCCTATAAAAATAGAATCAACGCCCTTTTCTCCCAGAGCCTTTCATTTAGGATCCGACAACCGTACCACCGCTCTACATCCCCAGATTTTCAAATAATTCAAGTTGGGTTTTCTGTTGTGCCAAAGTTCATAGGGTGTTACCCTATTTCTTTTATTTGGAACTCTGTTGAGTACATAACATGCAGTCAACATGGCTTCTCCCCAGAAACCTTCACTCAGACCGGAAACTGATAACATGCAGTTTACCATTTCCTTGAGCACTCTATTTTTCCTTTCTACTACACCATTTTGTTGTGGTGTGTAGGGTGCTGTGGTCTCATGAATGATACCCACAGATTGGAAAAATGAAGGGTCATAATACTCACCACCCCTGTCAGTACGTAAAATTTTTACTGACTGATTAGTTTGTAATTTCACCTCCAATTTAAATATTTTAAATTTTTCTAAGGCCTCATCCTTAGAATGCAGGAGGTACACATCAATATCTTGAATAGTCATCAATAAAAGTGACAACATATTTTTCATTTCCCAGCGAAGGGGTGCTATGAAAATCACACGAGTCACTGTGCACTAATTCAAGTAAATTTGAATTTCTTTTTATACTAGGCAAATGATTCCTAGTTATTTTATTCAACATGCATGCACTGCATGGTTCTTTGTTCAATTCAAATGATGGAATTAATCCATCTTTAGCCATGTCAAATAAACACACATAATTTACGTGATATAATCGAAAATGCCATAAAGATGATGAACATACTGTATACACAGAACCATCAACTTTATTGATTTTTAATTTAAACATATTACAACATAAAAATCCTTGGCCTACATACGTACCGGCCTTGGATAAAATGAAACAATCTGCTTCAAACACAAGTTTAAAACCACACTTGTTTAATACAGTGGCAGAAACTAAATTTTTTCTAACATCTGGGGCATGATACACATCTGTGAGTGTTAATTTCTTTCCAGAAGTAAGCAACAACTCAACTTGTCCAATCCCCTTGTCTTCACCATGGAATCATTTCCCATGTACAAACTTGGACCATTTTCCAGACTCTTATAAATCTTATAAAGATTTATATCTTTGCAGACATCTCTGGTTGCCCCAGTGTCAACCCACCACGAGTCATCAGTTTGCATGACACAAATTTCAGATATCATAGCAATGAAATTTTCAATACTATCAGAAACAAGATTAATAAACTTACCTTGTTTCCATTGGCCACTTCCTTGGCCATGATCACCAGAAGATTTACCTTCCATTTATGCTTTTCTTTTCTTCCAAACTTCACAGTCCTTTTTAAAGTGTGGACCGTTGCACACCCAGCATGTAACAGATGTCTTCCCTTTTCGTTTTCCATTCTTCTTAAACTTAGAAGATTTGGTGGCCTTTCCCGGTTTCCCTTTCCCTTTGCGGTTCCCACTTGATTTGCCTTCATCAACAAAGTTGATGGCAGAACCCGACACCCCAGTGGCCTTTGCAATGCCTTTATTCTTACTTTCCTTCAGTCTGATCCCTTCCTCAACATAAAGGTGGGAGCCGAGTTGTTCCATGGTAAGTTCTTCCTACTTTTGCATCAAGGTACGGTGTGCCTTTTTCCAAGAAGGTGGCAGCTTGTTTATGATACTGGCAATGGCAATGGAGTAATTCATATTCATGCCATGTTGCCTTATCAACCCAAGCAATCTGATAATCTCATGGAATTGTTCCATGACAGGACGACTATCCACCATTTTGAATTCATTGAATTCACTTACCAGGAATTTCTTGCTAGAGGCATCCTCAGATATATATTTAGCCTCAAGCTTTTCCCACAGGTCCTTAGAGGACTCTTCATACTGATAAAAATCAAAGAGGGTGTCAGACATACCATTAAGAATATGGCCACGGCAGGCGAGATCATCGTTTTCCCATTTGAGCCGGCGACGGGTGGCTTCGAGAGTCTCATTCTCTTGCTCTACCGGCTTCGGGGTGCATCTTTGTCACTGTATATCGTGAGTAATCCCCCATACACCTAGTATGTGTAAGCATGTCCAAATCAACCTTTATATTCTTAGTATGCAGTCCATTTTACAATATCACCATCGTAGCGTATCTCTAGGGGCTACCAAATAAACCTCCGTCTGTTGTTTAAATACCAACAAAGCCCATGATATGAGATCAATAGATACGCTGACTACATACTTTATGAAGATCATTTTCTCAGCATTAGGGGAAGATAAGAGCACAAATTAATGGAATGTTGAGAAATTCCATGGAATGAAAATATCTTCAGTATTAAAATTCACGTACTAGTTGGACTGGACGAGAAGTTTAGAAGATAATTGAACCAGAAGTTCAGAAGATAATATATTTGTGACATTAGCAAATAATCAGCCTGACGGTAAGTATTGTTACCGGTATGTGTTTTGTATTATTAATCTGAGTATAGCCAACAGTACAATAGTGTTGTGTCTAGTAAATTTGCATGTAAGAAACAGAGCCCCGCCTCCTCCTACAACAAACTCTTCTTTATATCTACTACAAACGACTCTCTCTGTAACCTACATTTAATCCTATCTGAACTAAGTGCTGGTAATAACAACAAGGTATGTATAACTCCTCTTCAAAGTGTCATCCTTGTGTAACGGGTGACCGTTTGTCTGCCTTCGGGTCAGTGCTTGTGGTTCGGGTCGGTTACTGCTTGCCCAATTACTCTGTCACCAGCCCCCTACTCCTTAGTTTGCGAGCGTAGCTGAGTCAACTAGGGAGTAGTAATAGTGCAAAGCGAAATCAATAAGAATTTTATTTTGAAATGCCAACATAGCGGCCGAGGCAGGGCTTTGGCAAAAAGTGGTCGAGGTAGGGCTTTGGCCAAAAGTGGCTGAGGAGTTATCCAATAACGAGGCAGAATATGAGGCCCTCCTAAACGGGCTACGGTTAGCAGCAGGGCTACGAGCAAAGAAGATCCGTATCTAGTGTGACTCTAAGCTGGTAGTTGGTCATGTCACGGGGGAGTATGAGGCCAACGAAGGTAATATCAAAGATACAGAGATGTAGTGTTGAGAACCCTACGTGAATTTGAGGGGTATGAAATTCACCAAGTACCCCGTGAGGAAAATGCTGACGTTGACATGCTCTCCAAGCTGAGCACTGGAATCCCCAACCATATTCGCAAGATTGCTCGATTGGAAGATTTGGATACTTCAAGCATTGACAACTCATGGGTTTGCCCCGTGCAAACTAGAGAACCATGTTCGATTGACCATATTAAAAAATACAAGAAGGATGTCACTCTATGAATGGATGAGCAGGACGCTAAGTTGGCAAAGTTACGAGCACCTAGCTACGTTACTCCAGATGACAAATTCTATAAGCGGTCTTATAATGGCACACTCCTGAAGTGTGTATACCCTGATGAAACAGAACTGATGATGAGAGAAGTCCATGAGGGGGTGTGCTCCGCGCACTAGGGAGGTACACCATAGCTCGTCATATCATGTTGCAGGGCTTATTCCGGCAAAAAATGTTGAAGGATTGCGCGGAATACGCCAGGCGATGCCCCAAGTGTCAAGAGTTTCAAACACTATCAGGTCGGCCCGCAACTAATTATACTTCGGTGAGTACGGCAATTCCCTTCTCAAGATGGGGAATAGATTTGGTGGGGGCCCTTCCTACGGGTTCTGGAAGCCGAAAGTACATCATTGTGGCTGTTGACTACATCACTAAGTGGGTGGAAGTCGAACCCCTTGGCAGCATTACAGCAGCAAGGTGCAAAAATTTGTGGAAAAGAGTATAATGTGCCGCTTTGGTGTTCCCCTTCAAATAATTACTAACAACGGACACCAATTTGAAGCAAAGGAGTTTTCAGAGTTCTTGAAGGAATGGGGCATTAAGCATAGTCTGGTAGCGGTGTCATATCCTCAAGCCAATGGTCAAGTGGAGAATGTGAATAGAACTATCCTTGATGGTTTAAAGAGAAAGTTCGAGGTAGCTGGCGGAGCGTGGGTTGAAGAGCTTGACAATATTCTTTGGACTTACCGCACAATGCCAAGGAGGGCCACTAGGGAAACTCCCTTTGCTCTCCCTTATGGGTTCGAAGCTCGAGCTTCAATAGAAGTGGTGGTACCAAGTAGGAGAGTGGAGGAGTATGAGCCAGGCTGAAATGAAATCCAGCAAGGGGTGGACCTCAATTTCATAGATGAAAAAAGGGAAGCTGCATACTGTAGGATGGAGAACTACAACCGACAGTTAAAATCTTATCACGATGCAAAAGTTCAACTCCGATACTTCCAAGTAGGCGACTACATACTGCGAAGGAGAGAAGCCAATCAACCCTTAGAAGGGGGCAAGCTCGCAAAAAAATGGGAAGGTCCTTACATCATAGAAGAGGTTATTCGCCTAGGAACTTATAAATTGATGACCGTAGGGGGCAGGTTTACCGATAAGATATGGAACTCAAAGCATTTAACAAAGTACTATCAGTAAGATGATTCAGTGTAACATTAGTCATGGTCCGCCTAGATTATTTTTAAACATTAGTCATGGTCTGCCCATATTATTTTTAATAAAGTTATAATTTTTGCATCACTTGTGGATGTGCGATAGTCTACATAAAAAAAACAGCCAATGAACGAGGCCACACCTCGACCCCAAGCACCAAGGCCATGCCTCGGCCCCGAGCGCCAAGGATGCACCTCGGCCACCAATGGCCAAGGCTGCGCCTTAGCCCTAAGCACTGATGCCATGCCTCAGCCACTAATGCCTCGACTCCAAGCGCCACGCGCCTCGGCCACGTATTGGCCCCAAACCCTCCGGGGCACACAAAAAAAATAAAAAAATAAAAATATATATATATATATAAACACCACCTCGGCACAGCGCCGAGGTCGCGCCGAGGTCCTGTGCCGAGGCGTGGTACAGCGCCGCCTCCTTGGCGCAAATTGCAAATTGCAAAAAAAAAAAAAGGAGAATAAAGCAAAGTCTATTAAGTGGCAAACTTTATGAAGTCTTTAACACGAAATAATAATCTCAAAAACAAGTGGGAAATAATGCAAATAATAATATCAAAAACAAAAACAAACGGAATTAAGCTTATGCAATAACTAGGCGTCCTCTGCCTTGGTGATGTCTTCTACGAATATGTCTTCCATGGAAGCATGAGAAACGCTGGTGTTCGGGGGAAGATCGGAAAGGTGAGACATCACGGAGTCAGCAGCATCGCCATCAACAGCATCAGTGGCCGTAGAATCACAATAGCAATTACTTCGCACTTGGCGTCGGGGTCAGGATTCGCATATATTGCTGGCAAACCCATGGCATGGTGTACATTCCAAGGTCAAATGCTACCTGAGATTCTGCCTCAATCGCTTCTTGGCCCACCTTGGATTTCAAAAATTCCTTAGCACCCTCAGTAGTGCTCATAAACTCTTTCACGTCATCCTTGAACTTGGCAGATCGCTTGTAGACCTCTCCCGCTTCTGTAAGGGCTGAAGCTTGAGACTTCTTCAACGTGACAGTAGTAGCACGAGTCTTCTCGTGATCCTCTTGCTCCTACTTCAACTCAAGTACTAATGCAGCGTGGTCGGCCTTTAGTTTCTTGAGCTCAACTTCCCGTGACGCTAGTAACCCCTAGAGGTTGTCCTTTTTAGCAATGAAGTCGTTTTTTTCAGTAAGGGCCTTGGTTCATATTACTTCGCATTGAGCGTGCAAAACCTGTCCCTCCAACATAGCCTGCAAGCATAAGGGTTAGAGCGGGAAGTGTTTAAGTACAAAGTATAAAAAATGTCAAAGTAAGCGACCGACCTCAAACATGTATATGAGGTACCGCTCCTATAGCACGGTCACTTCCTGAGCATCCAAAAGTTCCAGATCCGTTGGAGGAATAAGACGTTGGGAAAACTCAGCGACATTGATACTCCCTGTTATTATAGAATCTCTAGGAAGCACATCCATGCAAAGTCTAATCAGGTTAGTTCAAGCACGAGAGTGTTGCACTGAAGAGGCTTTCCCTCGCTCGGGAGGCTGGGTAGAAAGGGCAGAAGACCCCGCATGCATGGAATTCAGATTGGGAGTTCCTTTATCGGTTGTTGGTGCCTGACTCTTCTTTCCTTTCTTATCCGTCTTGCTCTTCTTGGATGGCAGATTTTGTCCAGACCGCGACAAGTACCTGTCTGCTCTCGAAGACATAGCACCTGCGGAGACAGAATGTTAGATTAAACAATTAAGGGAAACAGTCAAGTATCACAAATAGTAGAACGATACCAGGTGCATCAAGGGCAGTTGGTCAAATCCTCGAAAAACCCAAATGTACAAACTCTCACTCAGAAGCATACTTAGCAATCTTTAGTGGACTACCTTTCCTGGGCTCAACTACCCCCTACGTACATGGAGACTCTTGTCTAAACGAAGGGTGGCATCTAACCTGGGATCCCCACCTGACAGCAAAAGGGGGTGGATTATCTAGGGAGACAAAACCTTTACCCTCCCCGGACGACCTACCAACTCTAAATAACTCTTGGAAAAGGTTCAAGGTAGGTTCCTCCTTCCTCTCTCGACACACGGAAATGAAACCTGCAATTGCTTGGTGACCGTTTGGAACAAGTTGACCTGGTGGGGATTGGAAATTATTTCCAAGATGAAAAGGATTTCCTAATCAAATCCTGCCAAAAATTTATTATTAAAGTCATTATTCCCAAAGTTATGCAAATTATTACTCCGGGTAATTAGGTGTGACACCCCAACCTTTCACAAGCTGAGATAGATAAAACTCAACACAACAGCTGCCTATCTCAACTAACAACATAACAAAGCGGAAGCGAATTTAAAACTTAAGGGGCATCATGCCACATCTAGGAAAGATAACACAACCTAGATGCACAGGCTAACCATAAGAAAGATAACTGCATAAACGATAATCCTCAAATCATGTTTCAACAATATCCAGACAACTAGCCAAGAGTATATAGAAATCTCAAATGGCACACAGGCCCAAAACCAAAGTCTAAACAACATAAACTAAGTCTAAGCATCCTCATAACGATAGGCTCTAACGCGCTCGCGCTTAGACTTACTCCATACCTGGAAAACACACAAAGAACCATTAGCAAAAGACTGCTAAGCAACCACCATTCACACCCGCAAGGAAGTATAGTTATACATAAGCTTGTAAATAGGTTTACGCACCCATATAGAATATAAACGCCAACAAACTGTTCATTAGTTCAAATCGGATACTCAACAACAATAACTGAACGAATCATAAACCAAGACTCATCCAAACGAAGCTAATAACCAACAACGAAAGTATAAGACAACAAATCCATAACCAAGACACCAACTGAACAACAACCATCAAGAAACCAACCAACCACAACCAATAACAACAAGATATCAACCGAATAGACACAAGGAAACTCACGAATACATCAACCAAGAAAGGAATCCCAACTCCAACCTCCAAACCCTCATACCAACCATCATACCAAACCTAACCACAGTCAGAAGTCAGAATCCAGAAATCTGGTACACAGGGGTGATGAGCCCAATCACAGGGACCGAAGTCCAATCACAGGGACCGTAGTCCAATCACAGGGACCGAAGTCCAATCACAGGGTCCGAAGTCCAATCACAGGGGTAATCAACCCAATCACAGGGACCGAAGTCCAATAGTTAGAAGTCAGTCATAGCACAGTCAGTCCACCCATCAACCTCCAAAAGATACCAAGGAACCACCACCACATACTTATACTCAACTCAGCCCAAGAACCATGACTCAGAGTGCTCATCTCAGATATGAACACAAACCAACTCCCAGATAACAAAATCAAGGATTCAACCAACCAAATAATAGACTCATACAATGGACTAAGAGGTATGAATAAATACTCAGAATCAAGGTAACATATCCAATAGAATACTCCAACAAACTCCAGAACAAAGAAGGAAACAAACAACGGATCACTCACCTCCACCAACCACTACCCCCTTACTCTTACAGAAGACCCCAGCGGTTACATTATCCCGCTAGAGTGCCCCGCAAGAGCAATTCCACACACCGAATCAGACTCAGCTCAGAATACAAAGAGATGTTCTAGAATGCACAAATCAGATCATACTACACCAAGATTTCATCTAACAGAGGCCAAATAACATGGAAATCCAAACCAACAAATGATCATATACATCAATGGACAAAGGATCAAGACACAAGTCCATGAATACATCCAACACAATCAATAATAGGCTAATAATCAAGGAATTTCAGGATTTCCAACACCAAATAATATCATATAGAGTGAGAGTGTAAAAATAGATTTTGATGGACATAGTGGTTACCTTTGAAGCGTATTTAATCCAAAAGCGTATTAATCCAAAGCAACACCAACTCTAAGCTCGGTTCATAATCGTGAACCTGAAGATTAATATAACCTAACACCGTCACTAACTATTAATAACAATACTAATATTCCTAGTTGGTCCATTATAATTATCACCTATAATCCATGCTTAAAAAGGCTAACGTAACACGATCATGTGAACCATACTAATCCAATTACTAACTAATACCAAAACAAGGATATGACCAATAGTACTAATCTAAACTTAAACTATAATATTATAACTAATTACTAAAATTATATAAGCTTATTAACAAACATAATATTACCTTAAACACAGCGCTTAGACCCGGATTCGAACTCACGCCCTTCGGCTCAACTCACAAACACCACACTGCCACGCCACGCTGCTTCTTGGTGCTACGTTATGCAACCACTGACTACTATCTTCATGTGAGTTCCCGGCCACCATACTCAAACGAGAGAGAGAGGAAGCTGCCGAACGGGGAGAGCCAACCATCGCCGTCGAACTCGTCCACCGAACCATAGCCGCATAGCTCCGCCATCGCCGTTGCATGAAGAACGCTGGAGGAGGAGAGTTTGCTCCCATCGTCGCTGCTCACGCCGGAAGCAGAGGAGGCCACCATGGTTGTTCGCCGAACGGGGAAGAGCAACGGGGAGGCCCGTGCCGCCGAAAAGCTCCGCTGCTGCCCAACGGAAGGGGATCCACCGCCATGTCGTCCGTTGCCTTGCACCGCCGCAGCTAGCTTCGATGACGTCACCGCCTGGTGAATAGCTGCTGCCGGAGCTTCAGCTTCTGGTGCCGTTCGCGAAGAGGGGCGATAGAGGTCCACAGCCGCATGCTACGCACGCCGGAACGGAGCTTCGTCTTTGTCGCCATCAGAGGAGATCGCCTCCGCCGCTGGACTGCCAAGCTCGCCGCCGCAAGGTGTTTCGTCGTCGAAAGATGGGAGTCGCGTTGCTGCCGTCGGAGCTGGTTGTCGCCACGCGTTGTTCATCGGAGATGGG
>CM008342.1:35769149-35784495 GCA_002525835.2 Ipomoea batatas | reverse complement strand
CAGCATATGCAGCTGCGTTACTGCGTGTATGTGTGTGTGTATTAGCATGTTCACTCATTTCCTTCAACTTCAGTTTTCAGCTTTAATTTTCCTTCTGCATTTAGCACTTAATTTCATTTTTGTATGGGCTGGTCAAATTTTCGTCCAGCTCGGTATGGTAGGCAGAAATAATTGTTGTCCACCTCCATGAGATGGATGGTCGAGTAGGTGAAACATAATTCTCATGCCTAAAAGTTACGAGTTTGATTAGTGTTAGTATTCTTTTCGTCCAACTCGTCGCATGCATAGGGTCGTTCTTGTGTGACTTACCTCTATGTGTAATTTATGGGTTATTACACATAAACACGAAATTTATCAAATATACACCTTGACTAGTAACTATGAGTTTCCTTTATCATTGAAAAAGGGAGGGAAATTATTGTCCACTTAATTAACTAATGCACGAAAAGTTATAGACTTTATTTTTAGCGGGTCAAATAGGCCACTCAATTGCACACCAAACTGCAATTAAGTCATCGAACTAAAAAAAAATGCAATTGGATCCCTAAACAACACAAACTCATGCAATTAGACAAAAAATGACTTGTTTGTCTGAAAGTATGCTAACATGGCAATACCGATTTTAAATTTAATTTTTTAAAATAATTTTTAAATAAAATAATTAATTAATCTTTTTAAAAAAACAATAATTACCGGAGACTAGTCATCTCCGACAGGCTTCACCTCTATGGCCAGGGAGACAAAGGAACCTTCGTCTTCTGGCAATTGAGACGTAGGTCCCCTTCGTCTCCGGCTTCATCTCCGGCCATGGAGACAAAGTCGTCAGCCGGAGACGATTCATGTCCAACAATTCTAGTTTTTTTTAAAAGAATTTTAATTAATTATTTTATTAAAATCATTTTAAAAAGTTATGTTTTAAATCGGTAACCGCCGCGTCAACATACTTTCAAGTAAACCAGTTATTTTGAATTGAATTGCAGGAGTTTGTCTTGTTTAGGGACCAATTACATTTTTTTTGAATTCAATGGCCTTATTACAATTTCGTTTGTAGTTGAGTGGCGTATTTAACCCTTACTCGTATTTTGTTGAGAGGTAAAAATTAATATTTTAATATTTTATATGGAATTGAAATTAACAGTTATTATTGTGAGTTTATTAAATTAATTCAATTAAATTTTTTATCTAATTGAAATATTCTATTTAATTTAATATTTTAATAGTACAAATATTTTTAACTTTAATTTTGATCTATTTTTAATTTCAATTCAAAAAACTAAACTTAAATTAATTTCATTTGATTCGAATTTAAATATATATTTTTAATTCTATATTTAAATTACAGTAATTAAATATTTTTTTCAATATTTAAATTACAACTCCCTTTTTTTTATATCATAAAATTGATACATGACCTTATTTTCTAAATTATATCATGTATTATTCTTCGACTTCCCTTTGTATATGTTCATGTAATTTAAATCTTTATATACAACAACTATTCAAATTTTGCATTCTTTATATGTGTTATTTATATACAGCAACTTTCGTGCATGTTGCTTTTAATTCTTTAATGGTAACAAAGTTCATATTAAATAAAAATATATATTTTATTAAAATAAAATGAAAAATTCAAAATTCAAAAAAAAAACATATGTTGAATTTATTATGATAAGATAGAATAAAAGTCTCTTATTTAATTTAATATCTTCATATTATAGATATTTTAATTTGATTTGATTTTTTATTTGTTTTGAATTTCAATTAAAAAATTCTAATAAATCCAAGCCAATTGATCATATTCATTCAGTTCCAAAGAAGCGCATTTTTTTTTATAAATATTTTCTTGAAACATACGCACCATAAGTTTTAAACAGATGCATCTTAAACTAGAAAGTGACGCACTTTAAGCTATAAAACAACGCACCTAACCAAAATTACCATAATACCAGTGCATTTTTTTTTAATTAGTCTTCATTCTGGGCTGTTGATTTTTGCAAGATCAATGGCTGGGATTTCACCCAATTTTTTACCTTAGCCATATAACGGCACATGATTTCTTGTGTGTGTGTGTGTGCGCGCGTGTGCGTGTGTGTGTATATATATATATTACATTTATAGTATTTTTTTACAATATGAAAATATGTACATTTTTTAGACAAAAACTTGTGTAAGACCGTCTCACCGTGAGATGTGTCGGGTCGGGCCGGGTCAAGATGGAAATGTAATACTTTTACGCACAAATGTTATACTTGTATGCTCAAATGTAATACTAATTAGGAATAAAAAGTTTTTACTTATAAGGATAAATGTAATACTTTTAAGGGGAATGTGTTATATTTTCCCTTATAAGTAAGGGAAGTACTTGTCAACATTACTTATTATGGAAAATATAATACTTTTGATGGAAAATATAATACTTTTACATCAAAATTCAAAAGTATTATATTTTTCCTCAAAAGTATTACATTTTTCTTATAAGTAACAAAAATTGTATTATTGATTAGTACTACATTTGAGTATATAAGTATGACATTTGCATGGTGTCTCAACCCGACCCGTCTCACGAATAAGGATCCGTGAGACGGTCTCACACAAGTGTGACTTTTTTTTTTTAATATAGATTTGTGATTACTATTATAATTATACCACATTAATTGCTATTATATGTTTACTCAGTAAGAAACTTTATTAACCAAAGGTCAAGGGTTCGATCCTTGGCTTTGGGTATGGAGCAGCCTTAAATCTCTAGGCCAGTTGTCCCACCCAATAGAGGTGCCTACAATCCAGCGAGGGGCTAGCCACTGTGTCCGACGGTGGAGACACTGGGTTACACCCAAAAAAAGTAAGAAACTTTATTTTAAAATTTGTATAAACTCATACTATTAATTTTAAAAAAATCATAAATATTTAGAAATCTACCTAAATACATAATATAGTTAGGGGCTAAGTTAATCCATACAAATTTAGAAATTAAATTATTTTCATTTGTAAATATAATTCAATTAATTATAATTAATAAAATATCAATTATAATTAAGGAAATGAAATTATAAAATTAACTAAATCTGTGTCATAAATATTTAAGAATTAAGGATGTGACTAAATCGCAGTTTATTTAATTTTTATTTTCTTTCATTCTTAATCATTTTGTCACTATAAAATTAAAAAACAATATTAAAAAAAACGTTTAGTTCTAAATTGTTAGGAGGAATGTTATTTAGATTTTGATGATGTTACCATTTGCAAACATAAGCAAGTTAGAACTCTTAATTTTTTGTTGCAAGCATTGCGTTGATAGAATAATTTATAAAAGACAAAATAGAGTTAGGGTGGCTTTGGAAAGAAGAAAAATGATTTTTGGAAAGTGTTTTCTGAAAAATGAGTCATTTTCCGAAAAATGATTTGATTTTCAGTGTTTGGTTGCATTCTGAAAAACTGTCTTTCTGTGTTTGGTTCATTTTCTGGAAAAGGAATAAAAATGTATAATTATATATTTTTATTATTTTATTTAAAATATAAAAATATATAAACTAATAATATTTATTATAAATAAAATTAAAAAAATTTAAAAACAGAAAAAACAAAAACAAAAACCTTTGTCGCCGTTGCTCTGGTTTCGCCGGGCGGACTGGTTTCCACATCCGCCGAACTAAGAGTTGTCCCTCTCTAAAATTACGCTATTTTCCGGAAAAAAAAAACTAATTTTTCCTGGTCAACGGAAAATGTTTTCTGTTGACCACATTTTCCGGAGGTTGCCAAACACCCAAAGCCCGAAAAATGATTTCCAAAAATCATTTTCCCGATTAACAAACACACTCTTAGTGTTATGAATTTGACATTTTTTGAAGGCAGAATTACAAGATGATCTTACACTAATTGTATGCCAATATCTCATCACAGCTAATAGAGATTGAAAATGAAGGCAAAAGGAATACAGGAATTGAACCAACCACTTTTAATTTCATTAATAAATCCTCTATATATTTATACAAAAGCGAACCATCGTTGGCTACAAAGTAGGATAAGTGGGATAATGGCCATTCATGAAATAAAGTATTTACCACAACAGTTAGTATATATTTGTTCATTATTCTTTCAAATTTCAACAGATCTTATCAAGAAGATCTTATGACAACATATCTTTTCTGCAGAAGTCATTTGGCTTATCCTACAACATACCTATAGTGGAGCATTAACCATAAGATCATCATTTCAATAGAAAATATATCAACTTGGCTTAAGAAATAGTACAAAATTAAACAAGCTACATGCAATTAAACTTTTGACAAATTTAAAACTTCCACCACAAAAATAGATAATTAAAAAATTTTAAAAATCCATTCAACTCTTTTCTAAACTTTTACTTGCTCAGATCAGAACAACATAAATAAGATCTCAACAAAAATGAAACTGCCAAGATGTAAGTAACAATGATCTGATCTGGATGTGAGGACAAGGATGCATGCAAAAGATGGTTGGTTGTTTCCTCTCCAACCCGCCAACTACTCATGTTTTCTAATTTCTTTCTCTCTCATGCATGCAACTTAATTAGTCCACCTTATCAATTTCGTCATTGCAACAAATAGCTAATTAATTAGCCAATAACAAATGATAATTATACATATTATTATACTCTTAAAATGAGAACTTTTGCTATATTTTTTTTAAGTGACAAGAGAAACTCACAATCACTATCTAAAAGTATAATGCATGTATCAGCTCAAACTAAAAATGTCTATTTAAAAGTAAAAAGTTATAATCTATCTAAGATTACTCTTAACTAGAAAATTAAAACCTCCCCTACCAGCCTCATGCCCGCATAAACTTAACACTTCAAATTTACAAAGATATCAATCACAGTAATGTAGATCAGTACTACTTTTTGTATAGTAGGTAGCATAACATAACTTTTTATAAAATTATCACATTATACATTATAAATATTATATTAGGAGGCCTGCTATACACCCTAAATTATATCCTAATTTCATCACTTTCAAAAATATTCTCTTACAATTATCAATTTCATCACATACTAATCATTATTAAACACTGACGGAGTGCTTGATTGGAGAGAATTACAATTTCATTCGCACCTAATTCTGAAGTTAAGCAAATTCCTTCGTTTGTTTGGAGGACATTTGCAATTCTGCGGAATTGAAATTCCCTCATTTTTATGGAATTAGAATCTCATGTCTCCATTCTCAAAAAAATTAAAAAAAAAAATAAAAAAAATCTCATGTCTCCCATGAAGGGACGCTCTAGCTGAAACTTGTCTCGTGACACACTAATCAGCAAAGAATCACAATGACGTAAATCAGTTTAGATTACCAATAGTTGACCAGCTCAAATAAAAATTTTTAATAGGCAGATCAAACTTGAAACCTTTGATTATCCAGTAACTTATATAAATATAAGCTAAGTCGTTTTCCTTTTCTATATTCATATTGATAATATTATGTTAATTAGAATGTGAACAATATTACGAGATTGATGATATTTCAAAATGTTTATAAAAAAAACATTTTTTTTACCTGCTATTAGTATTTGAAATATTAAACCTTAAATTTAGAAATATAAAAGTTCAACTTCAACAACTCGTATTATTAGCAAATCATTAAATTAACGACGTACTTTAAATCATGTCTTGTGCATTACATTACTACAAAAGTTAATAGTAATACAATATTATACATGTGTGATTTATGCTCATTGAAGATAAATGTGATATTATTAGACCATCGATCAATCAATTCGTTCTAATTTAATGATTTAATATGTTCTTCAAATAGCAAAATTTTAAAAATAAAAAATAAAACACGTAATATACCGTATGATTACATATAATTCAATACAACTAGAAGACTCTATTGATAAGACTTTAGAATATATACAAGTTGTAGTTGATCAATCATTTTAATTTAAAAAAATCATTTTAATTTTAAAAATAATAATAGATTTTCATCATCTATTTTTCATTAAAAAAAAAAATAAAACGAGTCATAAAATTTTTGTATCAAATTCGCAAAAAATTTGTTCACAGGTGCTTCGCCCCAGCTGAGTTGCTCAAGTAATGAGCTTGTGACCTTGAGGTCAAAAGTTTGAGTCACTGATAAGGGTTGCCTATTGGCTATGGTTTGAAATTTATTGCACAAGTTCATTCTGTACACACTCTCAAGTATTATAATATATTCTTTATAAAATTAAGAGTATATTATACAATAGTTCCGCATGCCTAAGAGTTGTTGGAGAATATAAATCGCGAGTCGCCAAAGCAGCTTCCCCGTCAATCTCTATCATCGATTCTGCGTACAAGGAATCTATCTCCACACTTCTGTCAACTTGAGGAACCCAATCACTAATCTAGGGAGCCCAAGAGGCCAAACTCTAACATGTGAAGTGGTACTTTAAGTCAAGTGGTCTATCACTTGAGCTAGGCCCGCAGACATCGAAATACATAATTAATAGACTAAAAACACATTTTTCCATATGTTTTATACTTCTAAAAAATAATAATAAATGAAGAGAATTTTTGTATAAATTATGATGAATATAAAACACTCGATATTCACACGGTTTTGTAGGCACAATGATTATGCAGGAGAGACCAATAGACCATGCATGGCCTTTTGAGTAAACATCAATCGAATTGAATGAATTTGACTTAGCATTGAATATAGGTCATGGGCCAATTTGTAGAATTAGAAAAGATTTATTACCTAATTTATAAGCTTTTGTATCAAAGAAGACAAAAACCTTGCATGTGTATTTCATGCATATATAATTGCTTTTTTATGGACATTACTAGTCAATGCAACTCCTACGATTAAATCAATGTCAAATAAAAAAAAATAGTAAAATAAAAATAAAAATAAAAATAATCAATACATCATAATCAAAGAAGAAATCTAAATTTTAAAAATTATATTTAAGTGTACAGAAATATAATCACAATCTACAAGTTTTTATATTTAATGATAATTTTTTTAATTGTGTTAACAATTTAGAAAAAATAAAAATAAAACTACATGTAAAATCAGAAAGATTTCGTAAGTATATAAAAAAGTAAACACAATGTACAAACTTCAAGATTAAACTTACTACTATGTCAAAAATTATAACTAATAGCAAATATGCAACTTTATATACTTTTATAGTAGCCAACACTAAATGTGTAGAGTCGTAGAGAGAATTTAATAATTGGAAATAATCCTCAAAATTCAAGTCACCGTAAAAACTTAATTAATCAGAATTATGTATCACACACTATCCTTAAAACTGAATTCGCTTCCTCCCCAATAGTGCAAGGAGCATGGAGCGTCAAATTTTTAGGATACAATATATTATCAACGTGTGTGTGTTTGAGTACTCAAATATAACGTGAACACTTCAAAATTTAGAAAAAGTGTTACATTGGTAGAACTTTAAAAGAGTAGAAAGAGTTCGTAGGAGTGAAAAATATAATTTTTCAATTCTCATGACATTCAAAATTGAATTTAAAATTATGGCTACTAATTTTCAGGTGCACACGAGTTCAAGATTTTTTATTTTGAGATTTGATTTGCACCCACTCCCATTTTCGTTACACACGAGAAAGAACCTTTACGCTAAACAATTCAAACTTGTTAAACATTTGAATTGTATTCATACTAGTGCAACCTTAGCTTTTATCCCAACCTTTCCAATGTGGAACAAAACCTTCTTAAAAGTCTTTTCAAACTCCATCTTCCCAACTTAGGTGGGTACATATTAAGAATCAATTTCTTAATTACTCATCATTATCTATTTTAATTGTATAATATGTCAAAGTCACCATCTTGAACTAGGAGAATCTGAATTTACTTTGACCCGACCCAAATCAAAAAGTAGACCTACTTAAATTAATACTTCAAAATAACCACTTAAAATACTAATTTTTTCAACAAGTCCATATTTCGATAGTAGGGTGTCCGACTTAACATTCTAGACTTCCTTCCAACAACAAATTATTGCTATAATTGATTACAAAACACTTTTGTTTTTATTACTGTTAAATCTTAAATCTTTACCCTTATATATAATTTTAGATTGGATGTATAAGCCCATGTATGATGCATCATGTCTAAATAATACAAAATAATTTGAGAAGATAGCTTTGTGAGTTGTGGGCATTGACATATCAATCAAAAGTGTAACATGATATATATAATATACTTACCCAACCACCTAATTCATAATTTATTATTATTATTCTCCATTTCCGGTGAGACCAACTATGACACGTACGGCTGGGTACACACCATATGTGACCTTGTATTTAACTTATTTATAGGAAAAATTAACCTCTTTTTTTTTTTTTAAATAATAATGTAAGGATGGTCTGATAATTGATTTTAAAATATTTTATATTAAGTCACATGTACCTATGTCACCAAATTATAATTATTTTTTTTCATTATTTAATGAGAAAATTGTACTTCTAATTTTTTAAATTGTCATTGGTCATTATTCAATGTAAGAATTATCTTTTAATTTTAGTAAATGTCATCCTTGACTCATCATCTTATTGTCGAACTGATATAATTCTTTAGCAGACATTGTTTTAAAGAGTTAATTCTATTTTTGTCCTAGATTTATAGGTGGTATTTCATTTTTAATCTTTTTTTATTAGAACATTCATATATTTGGTCCTAGTATTATTGTGGCATGATCATTATTGGTCCTTTATTAACAAAACAGTTTTAATGCCATTAAATACAAAGGCAGTTTTTCAAAAAAAATAAACATAAAAATATAGTAGGGTCAACTCACTTTGTATACAAATGATCGAAAAGCTAGCCTTTATATTTAACGATATTTCAACAATTTTGCTGATGGAGGACGAAAAATGGTAATGTCACAATGATACTAGAACCATATGTGGATATTCCAATAAAAAAAGGACTAAAATTAGACTGTCACCTATAAAAATAAGATAAAAATCTTGTTTTAAAATGTCGCTAATGTGTTTTGATAATTTTTTACTTTCCTTAATTAAATTTGTGCTCGTTTCTCTCTCCAATCTCGTCTCTCATGCTATTGTTGTTGGAAAAATGACATAAAAAGTGTATTGAACATGGCTATTTTATGGTACAAACTACAAATATATGTGGGTCTACTTTCAATTTGGGTCGGGTTAAAGGGAATTCGGATTTTTTCGTAGTGAGCCAAAGAGATTGATATATTGACGCTCAAAACGGATAATGGGTTAATAAGAAATTGACTCTCAAATAGATCTATTTGAGTTGAAAATAGAGGTGGAAATGCTTGAAACAAGCATTTGTCCATATTGGAAAAGCAATGAATTTTCACCACTATATATACAAGAGCCTTTTAGAGGCATGTTGAATTGTATAACATAGAGACTCTCTCTTGTCATTCGAAAATGCGGTACGATTAAGTTATGCCAACTTTTCAAAAATATTTTCCAACATTTTAGCTACTGTCTAAGTAGTAGCTCGGGTTTACCATTCGAATGAACCCTAGACTGCTCGGTTGGAGGCACCATTCGGTAAAGATGGGTTTGACCGAATGGTTGACTCCTCTTTTCGTAATCTTCCGGGTATCTTTTCAAAGGTACCATTCGGAGTAGTTGCTTTTCGAACTACTCTTTGGAGTACCGTTCTAGGTATTAATTATGATGTTACGAAAGTAATTACGAATTAATTCTAATTTTTAAATTTTAGAATTAATATCCAGAGTAATGGTTGTCTGTTATGAAGGTTACATAGACTAATTTTATTATCAATTTTAATATTATGATAAATGTTATTAATTCCTCATCTCCTATATATACATGGTTGAGCAGCAGATTTATACACAATTTTTTTGCCTACGTTTTTGCTCTCACAAAACCCTGCTCATCTTCATCCTCTTTTCAATGTTCATCCTGTTATCTGATCTAGTTCGCCAGACTCACTTATTTGAGTGCTCAAACATTAAATCGTAGTACATTTTATCTTGAGAAACCTAAGTTAAAACGCTCCTATTGGAAAGATAGCAAATAAGATTTTAAGAAAAGGATGTTTCGCTTAACTCATACTAAACCTTAACATTTCGTTGCTTGTGCTCGTATTTTTTTCAAAAATAAATTTTTTAAGGATTATTTTGCTACATTTGTCACCCGTGGTGGTTGTTAAATTTTATTTTTTGTTTACGGTGACTAAAGAGATCTTAAAAGATAGAGAAATCAAAAGAAAAAACGAGAGATTTTATTTTTCTTTTTCAAAATACTATAAAAGGACTTGGTACTTTTGAACTCCGTCACTTGGAATGGAAGGACCACCTTCATAATGAGAGTGAGTGAGTGACAATTAAACACATGATATGAACTGCAAATTAAAGAAATGTACAAATATAAAAGCATAAATGCATGTGTTGTATTAGCAAATACATTTTTATTTACCTATATAAAAATATTAATGGTTTAATAGTTCCTTTTTAAGAAATACTAGAGGGGGTTTTGAACTCTCGATCTTTCTTTAGGGATGTCACTCATGTCAACTAAGTTGGTTTAATTACCTCATTAATTATTAATTTTGGTGGTAAATATAGTTCATCGATGATATAATCAGTTAAGTATCAACATGTAAAATTGAATTAGTTAGAAGGCTATGGAATTACATAAGTAACTATATAAATTTAAAATTTTTAAAAGGAACCAAATTTTGTCTTTTAAGAGCTATAACTACCACCGATATAATTAATAATTGAGGGACTAAATATGAAGACTCTATATAATTGGGGATTAAAGTAGCCATTCCCTATAGTTATGGGACTAAGAAAACAATTTTCCATTATTTCATTTTTATTTTTTTATTTCCTAATTATAATTGGTTGAAAAGTTAAAATAAATTAAAATGAATTTCTTATCATCAATAACAATCAGTCATATCAAACCCTTCCATGATTAATGGCCTCCAGATTTTGTAGACTCCTAGCGGAGGGATTTAGGCTTTATTGTTCTTCATGTATTCTCAGTATTTTGGCCAACTTTTTAACCTGCTCGCGCATCAATTCTTATATCGTGGACCGCGGTCCCAAAACGACGTCGTTTTAGTAAGAGGGAGACGGATTGAAACTACAGTTCATTCCAAAAGATACTGTCTTACATTTGTTTTGATATTATCGAAAGAAACTGTAGTTATATCAAAAAGTAACTGTAGTTGTGTTGAAAAGAAAGTGCAGTGTATATGAAAAGATACTGAATAACAGTTTCACTTTTGTATTTGATATTATCGAATGAAACTGTAGTTATATCAAAAAGTAACTATAGTTGTGTTGAAAAGAAAGTGCAGTGTATATGAAAAGATACTGAATAACAGTTTCACATTTGTGTTTTTATATTATCGAAAAAAACTGTAGTTATATCAAAAAGTAACTGCAGTTGTGTTGAAAGGTAACTGCAGTTGTGTTGAAAAAAAAGTGAAGTATATATGAAAAGAAAGTGCAGTATATGTGAAAAGAAAGTGAGTGGCGCGAATTCATCCGTCTATTTTCATTAATCAAAACGATGTCGTTTTGGGACCCTGGTCCACAATGCATTGTGGACCACGGTCCACGATATAATTTGCGCTCGCGCATATGGTGAGTCTGGACGAACCTGCCATGTCAACCCGTTTTGACAGTACTAATCAAAATGTCTAATTTATACAACTAAAAGTTCAAAATTAAAATTTCCAAATAAATATTCTACATATATAAAAGCATATTAAATATTATAATCACCAATTAATATCTAAAAAAAAAATTTGAATTATTTTTAGAATTAGATACTTAATTGAATATATTTTTTTACATGATGCAAATATTTAATATTAAATTATCGAGTTCTAAAACTTTTAAAATAATTTTAAAAAAATATAAAAGTTTACATTTTTTTCTCCAATCACCCTAATGTAACTCTTTCTTGCCTTATTTATTATAGTCTTTGCCATTTTTTTTTTAAAGAAAAAAAAAATTTCATTTGAGAATCTTTTCAAATCCCACAGTTCATAGATCCTTCGTCTATATGGAAGTTATATACGAATTCCAAAAGCGCAAACCCACCGTTTTGGTAACAGAGAACACAGTGTAATAGCCATGGTTAGTTATACCCAGTAAAGCTAACCATGGTTAACATTCACTTCTTTTTCCCTTTTTAAACAGCCTTAGTTAGCATCGGAATCCATGATTTCATTCCCAAAGCAAAAGGAGAGAGAGAAAGAGAGAAACGCTTACTCTAATGGCGGCGCCTATAATAGTAGAAGAAGAAGCTTGGAAATGTCTAAAACACCCTTCTAATAGACACAGAAACGGAGTGTGCCCCGTTTGCTTGAAGGACCGTCTCGCCATTCTCTGCCCCGATTGCGCCGCCGTCCGCCCCTGCGCATGTCTCGCCGCCACGTCCTCCTCCTCTTCCTCCGCTTCCTCCTCCTTCGACGGCGGCGAAATCGACCGCGAGCCGGACTTCCGGCGATCGAGATCGGTCGGAGTCCCCATTCTCCGACCACGCGACGGCCTCTCCGGCTCCTTCCGGCGAAATCCGGCGCCGAATTGCCAGAGCAAGACGGCGTGGTTCCGATCCTTATTCAAGTACTCAAGCAAGAGCGCGAGGAAATCGGAATCGGAGCTGAAGGAAGAGAAGCAATCCGAAGTGAATTTCGTCTCCGCTCGCTGTAGCGGCGCCGGCGACGGCGGAATTGTGGATTTCGCGGCGCTTATGAGGTCGAGATCGGTAAGCGTGCAGGTGACGTCAGGTTGCGGCGTCGGCGATTTGACGAAGGCGAAAGGATGGCATTTCCGGAGCTCCGTGAAGGCGTTCCGGCAGCCGAAGGTCGTCCAAGAGCGCTCGCCTTTATTTAAGAGTTGAACCGTTTTCGAATATTACTATTATTATTATTATTTATTACTTTTAATTTAACATTAAAAAAAAAAAAGATTATTTCCTGTTTGAATTTAATACACTCCGTAAGTCCGTATTAGCATTACACGATATATAATAATTACTATAATTACTTTGATTTTTGTTGTTATAATTCTTTTTTTTTTTTTATCATTATTGTTCTTTTTTCCTTCTTTATATTCAACACTATTTTGATCATATTAGATTATTAACTCCCTCTTTGGTGCATCTTAACAAAAATAAGAGGAGTGTGGTATTTTTATCATAATCACGTTATTTAAAAAAAAAAAAAACTACAATATCATGTAGCTACCTCTCTCATTACTCAGTATCATTTTATACGCACGATAGTGTCATTACAGCACAACTACAATATTATTCTAATTCAACTACGTAAAGTTTCATTTGACAATATATATTCAATATGTGAGATTTTCAGATGCATTTTTTGAACAATATAGTTTCATTACAATACCCCACTAAAATATCATTATTATTTAATTACAGTTTCATTTGACAATATACACGTAATACGTGACATTTGTTATTCAGTTTCATTTTATATACATGATAGTTTTATTACCGCACCACCAAAGTATCATCCTATCTAATTAAACCACATGAACCATGCATGGTCAAAATTGATATGTCTAAATGATTAAACTCGACAATCTAACTGAATTAGTCCAGAATCTAGCAGACTAGCTCGATTAACATCTCTAATTTCTTCAAATAGAGTTGACATGCATGGAGTCTTATTGAGATTCTAGTTTTATCTCATTTTCTTCTTTTGTTATACAAAATAAATATTATCCTTCAAAAAATTTAATAAACCTAATTTGAATTGTGTGGTTCAAGTAGTTAAACATATTTAAATATTATATGATTTTGTGACTCTCGAGTTACGAACTTAAATCTCCATCATATCAAATTTAACAATTTTGCGTTTATAAGCATATCCTCTTAAGAAATTAAAAAATTCTTTAACGTTTATGTAGTGGTAGGAGGGGCTTGTCCAATGTTTAGGAAGCATCCGTATCATGTCACAACTCCACAAAATGTATTGGTCAAATGGAAGATTTGATCCTATCCATCACAAACAAAAAAAAAAAAAAAAGTGGGTTTTATTTAATTAATGATTTAATTTTAAGGCTATGTTTGGCAGAGTTTATAGCTTATTTTAAGCTACTAATAAGCTATAAGTTATGATTGGTAATGTTTTCAAAATAAGCTAGTAACTTAAAATAAGAGCTTATTTTGGAACGCTACTTTAGATAACTAGGGTTTAAAAAATAAGTCAGTAGCTTCCTAACTTTTTTTATTTTTATCTTTATTATTTTAAATAAATTACATCCTTTACACATCCCAATTAAAATCCTTTTGGCATTTTCTCTTCAATATGTTTGGTTGTAATTTCAATTTGATATTTGTGTATGTGCTTGAACATTAATTTTTATATGAACAAAATATATTGGTTTCATTATTTTATATTTTAATATGTAAACAAACCGGCCTATTTAAATATAAAATTATTTAAATTTTATGAAGATGTCTTTTTTAGTATTTTTACATTTATCATCATATAAAAAATATCACTGATTTATTTTAATTTTTTTGACAACGTTATTCGAGGGTATGTACTAAATAACTTCACTCCTGTGTAATACTTCGCAAGCCACACATAAGAAATAAATCGCACTAAAAAGATCATGTTCAATGGATTTAATTCAATGCAAAATGTTTTTTTTAGTACTACTGACTCTGTTACAATGCAATATTTCACTAGTACAAAAATGACTAAAAATATAGGACAATTTGCGTCCGAAGTTAAAACTCCGGACGCATAAAGTGACGCGGTGGCATTCTTGTAATTAAATGTCTAGTATTTAATTATTTTCTTTTTTTCTTTTTAAAAAAAATGGACCAGCTGCGTCCGGAGTATCCACTTCGGACGCAGCTGGTCTGTAGCATTACACAAGCTGCCTCCGAAGTGGAAACTTTGGACGCAGCTGCTCATTTAACATTTTTTTTTTATTTTTAATTTTTTTATTTTACTTAAAAGATTTAGATCTGGATCTCAATCTCACCATCGCCGCACCATCTTCAACTCCAAAAACCATCCGCGCCACTCCCCTCCCCATCGCCGCTCCTTTTCCGCCCGGTCTCCATCTCCTTCTCCGCCCGGTCGCCATATCCTTCTCCTTCTCCTTCTCCTTCCGCTCAAACAGATCTAGCCTCCGGTCGCCATCTCCTTCTCCGGCCTCGCCACTGCTCGCCTAGCCGTCGCATTCGCCGCTGCTTGCCTAGCCGCCGGACGCAACCGCCGCTGATTCGCCTAAACAGTTCATGGATGATTTGTGCTGTTTAGGGCTAGGGATTTTTGCTGTTTTTTTTTTTTTTTTTTGCAAATTTGTTCCAATTGATGGCTTTGTTAGTTTCTCTTCC
>CM008342.1:35705853-35720855 GCA_002525835.2 Ipomoea batatas | reverse complement strand
TTTTTTATACTTGTATAGTAGCATATTTCCTTTACAAGTAATATGTTGATGCACAAAAAACATATTTTTATTGCGTTTTCTATAGGAGCAGAGTTTTGAGTGGTTTACAATTTTGTTTTGCAGGGGCCAGAGAAGCTCACAGTGTCCTATGTGTTGGCAGTCTCTTAGTTTGAAAGACCCCAACAGGTTTCTCTTCTGTTTCTAAGACTATTGACTTATGGTGTTTTTTTTTTCCTAAGTATCGAATTTCTTCTTTTGATATGCTGACTATGTTATGTTTCCAGCCAGGAACTGTTTGATGCAGTAGAACATGAGAGGAATATCAGGATGAACCCCCCAAGAAACACCACAATTTTTCGTCACCCAACCTTGGGGGATTTTGAATTGCAGCATGTTTGTACTATTATTATTCTTCTATTTGCATTTAGAGACGTTCTTTGCTTGCACAATATTTCCTATATTGATTGACAATCATTTGGCATATTCCCTGTTTCAGTTACCGGTTAGCTCAACTGATTCTGAGCTGGAAGAGCGCATTATTCAGCACTTAGCGGCTGCTGCTGCTATGGGCAGGGCACGGCACCTTGCTAGGAGAGGAGGTCAGAGGGGTAGGGCATCGTCTCAAGGTCATCCTCATTTTCTCGTGTTTTCAACAAATCCAAATTCATCTCCTACGGTCCCTGCCTTCTCTACTCAGAGGATTGGAGGTGAACCTGCATCTCCAGTCCCGGTTAGTGGCTCTACTCCTCCAGTTGTGGTCGGTGAAGGCTCGGAGCAATTCGTTGCACTACCGTCTTCTGCCCAAACTGATTCTATCTCTGGAGCGGGATTAAGTGCTGGTGTTGGTCAACTTGGAACTTCATCAAATAATAACCGGTATCTTTGATTAATTTTACTCCCTTTGTCCCATTTTACTTGTCATGTTTACTATTCACTGATCAAACCAACTCTTTGTTTTGGGCTTATTTTCTTTAGTATTTTTTAATTATTTTTAAATTTGATTTGTTGTGTTTAATTTGATTTAGTTTCTTAATATATCAAATTTATATACTAATACTAAACTTAATATTATGAAAAATTGAATTAAAAATAACTGCAGTCAAGCCTCGTTAACTGAACCAGACACATAAAATAGGATGGAGGAGCTTATTGTTTGAATTTATTTTATTTGACCTTTATAGGGGTTCTCCTTCTCAGTCTTCTCCTCACAATCAAAATAGAGCTGGACCGTCTGATTTTCAGTCTTTCTCAGAATCTATAAAATCACGACTTAGTGCAATGTCAACGAGGTATGGCTACACAAAGCATTTTATGTTAGCTTCTGTTTTCATGATTTCCGAGTTGTGAAAATTGACGGTTGTTTCCTTTTAAGATACAAAGAGTCGATCACCAAGAGCACAAGAGGTTGGAAGGAGAGATTTTTCTCTCGAAATAATTCTACGCAAGATCTTGATGGTTCAGAAGCTCGGAATGAGGTCAGTTCAGATCTTGCCACTGTATCACGCCTCATGGAGCATCCTGAAACTCGGGAGACTAGTAGGACTCCCGTTTCTCCTTTATCGAATAGGTTGGAGGAAGATTTGCCGCATTTGCTAGCAGATCGCTCCGAGCAGCAAATCTCAGAGATTGATGGTAACCATTCGTTGAGTGAGGGTAACAGTCAAACTCCTTGCGCTACAAGCTCTTCCCGCTGAATTTTGATCGAGTGGTGTATCAAAGTTACGACCTTTTCTCTTAAAGGTAATTGCCCATTTTGGTAGTTCTCTAGATTTTACTTGCTTTCCCTCTTTTGCTATGAGGCCCTTCCGATAACTACAACGCCAATCATCGTTTTGTCATTAGATTGTTTCTTTGGTTTTCAGATGGATAAGCACTGTGAAAAAACCGTGTTGGCAGTATTTTCCTTCCATCTGATTCGTAGCCTCGAAGAACAAGTGCGTCGCTGATTGTAGCTTCCAAAGTCGATATATGAGGATGGAGCTCTTCATATGCTTTGGATCAGTATATATAACAATTTAGATATGTAATTTGCTCCATATGTTTAAATTTATATATGAATGTATCTTATTTTCTTCTGATTCAAATGGTCTCTTCTGAATGGATGGATCCTTCAAACTCTGAACTAGACACAATTGCTTCATTAATCTGTCCCCTTTTTCTGTGCTACACTTAAACATTAATCAAATCCAATTGCATTCTTATTAACATTTGATCTATTCATCTGCATTTCATTTTTTTTTTAATTATTTATATTCATTGCTTACTTATTACTTATTATTTTTATATCGATTAATTGATCCAGTTATGAGTCATCACATTTCGAATGGCATGTGGCCTTTTATGTTCCAACTCAACAGACCATGTGAGAGAATGTAAATCAAGATAACTCAATGGTTCAATAATCAGAGTCAAGATAACTCAATAGCTCAATAAACAAGGTCAAATGCCGGTGCACAAAAGGAATCTGCTATTTTAAACATAATCTTACAGTGCCACTACTGAGTTTTGAATCTTAGTTTTTTCTCCTAAATACTATTTACTGAACTAGTTAGCTTAATAAGCTACTAAGAACATAAAATTCATAAAGGCAATTGCAATAAAATACTGTGAAACCTTACACAATGAACATTTAAAATGAGAGGTACAGTCTAAATATGGCAAACCAACTGAAAAAAATGGAGTAAGTGCTGGTGCTCACTACTCAAATTTCTTGATCAATGAGAGGTCATTTAGCATCTTCTCAATTGCCTCATCGTCCAGTGAACGCCCTCTGTTCTTAATGGACGGGACCATGGCAATCGCTTCCTCGACAGTTTCTGGGCAAAGGTTTCCCAGAACACAAAGCTCGAATTCAGCAAGCTGATATCTACTCAGGATTTCTCGAACTTGTCTAACAGCATCAGGGTTCTTGTACCGGCTGAAACGCTTCACGTATTGAAGTGACTTCTCAAACACCCTGAAAGAGAAAAGCAAGCCATAATGAGACAATTAGGATATACAAACAACATATTTTTGTTAACAACATTATATTTAACAATAGCACCAAAATAACATCAGTGCAAGAATCTGAATCCAATAAATTAGCTAGTCTAACCCATAACCTTATTTTTCAAGACTCTTAACACTCCCCTCAAATGGACAACCAGGGTGAATACAAAGTGGAACAAAGAAGCTCTAATACTATGTTACAATCTAAGATTGGGTCAATGTTCCTCAATTGGGCTATAATGCACACATAAGCCAAACCACTTCCATATATTTCTATCATATTTTTCAATATTGTACTCTTAACATTTATCAATAGCCACTGAATATGATAAGAGCACTTACTGGGAAACTTGATTTGTTGGATCCTCAGACATCTGCTGAATCTGCTCATACTTGTGTTCAAGAATCAAAGAAACCTCACAGTTCATCAGACACTTTGCCTTGAGAAATTCTGAAACCACAGAAACAGATACAAACATATCAAAACAAATTCTACAATAACCCTATATTCTTAAGAACATAAACTCCAGAAATCAATCCTACCAAACTACTATTGGCTACAAGTTTTCTTTAATTTTGAGAAATTAGAATTGAGGGTGTGTTTGGTTCAAACATGAGAATCGGAATTGGTATAGGTATCAAATACTTGGTAAGGGTAATGAATTTTGGTGAAAATATTTTACATGTTTGGGAGTAGGATGGAATGAGAATTATTATTAATAGTTGGGGAAGAAAGGAGGAAGGGAAATAAAACCATTATTTAATAAGAGTATGAGTTTTTGGTATTCCAAATCCATCCGTTCTCTAAAAACCTGTCAACCAAACAATAAAAATCACTTTCATATCCATACCTTATACCAAACCTATCCATACCTTATACAAAACCCCGTCAACCAAACACACCCTGAATTTAAATCTTTTCAGGCATAAATCAAAACAAAAGAATCAACCACTCCAATTCGAAAAAAGAGAAACTACAGGGAGCAACCTGCAACCCTTCACAGTAAATTCATAAACAAACAATATTGAAAAAGCCTCAAGGTTTTACTTTTAATCCATAAACTTCAAAATCATTAATTTTTGGAAGAGAAAAATCGAATCATTAACATCAGTGTCCATCGATCTCGACTCCAGACGAAAACCGAAAAGAGAAAATATAACAAAACAATTTATTAATCTTAGGGTTATGTACAAACCATCTCCGATTTTAAGCTCCGCGGCGTTCTCCTCCTCTTCTACTGACATCTTGAGACAAAGCGTTATGTTTGGCACAATCAAGTATTCAAGTATCAACCTACAATTCTGCGAACATGGATCGGACTATCGGAGTATATATAACGGTAACACGCCTTGTTCTAGGTCAATTGGGATTGGGAATTTACTATTTTCCATATTTTTATTTTATTTTTAAATTGGCGGGATATTGAGTTGGGCTCGCTTGTGGGCATTAGTTTGGCGGTTTCGGTTTATTTGGGCCGAGTTTGTGTATTGGGATTTCGTCTTAAAATGGGCTAAGTAAATGACCCACAAATACATCATACAATTGTTATACCATGGACCAGGTCCATCTTACATTGTGGACCCAGTTCTAAAATTATGAGTCATATATTCTGTACCTACAGTTAATAATTTCGGTTGTTATGCCATGGACACGGATCCACCTTGCAAGGTGGACTGCGGTCCAAAACGACGTCATCTAAATTTAAAAAAATTGTTTTCTTTCTTGTCGTTTGTCATCAGAATTCGTTCCTCTGTAGTCTATATTCATAATTTTTGAACTCTATATTCACAATTTTAAATCTCAATATACAAAATTGCAGAACTCTATACTCACACTATTTGAACTTTATATTCACAATTACAGAACTCTATATTCACAAATTTTGAACTCTATATTCACCATTATTCCAGATGCGCGTTTTGGACCTGGGTCCACCGAGTCCATAGCATAATTTGCCTAATAGTTTATATGTTTGTAAATAAATTGAAGTTATATAATATGTTAACCACAGACACATAATATGGTAACTACAGACACATAATATGTTAACAGGTATATAATATTTTAACAATATATTATGTGTCTGCAGTTAACATAATATGTGTCTGCAATTAATAAATTATGTGTCTGTAGTTACCATGTTATCTGCCTGTGGTTAACATGCTATGTGACTTCAATTTATTTATAGGCATATAAATTGTTAATTGCAGGGTACAAAATATGTCAACTACATACACATAATCTGAAGATTATTTTGAACTAGGATCCATACAAGATATACGTTAGTCCATCGCATAATTTACCGACATAATAGACAAATTATATTGTGGACTAGGGTCCATGATTTAACTAGTATACCTAATATACAAGTTATAAATATGTGATTGTTTGTGACTACTCATTTGAAATGGTAACATATGTGTCATTATATTACATAATAGTTGACGTTGTTGTTGTTGTTGTTGTTGTTGTTGTTGTTGTTGGTTCTTGTTGATTGGGGGTAGGAGGCTGACTTCAAAATGGAAATATACGCTATAGGAGATGCCCTTATTTATTTATTTATTTTTTTTTTGTTGATTGTCAAATGTCAATCCCTAAAAATCACTCCACCTAACAAATCATTGGTGAAGTTGGTGGAATTATTATTCATTCACATGCTTCATCACCCACATAAATATGTAAACGAGTCTGATTAAATTTGATTTATCTCACTCTTAAATCTTAATCATTAAGCTATGGAATTATTAAGATAAAAGTTTACTTTGCAAGTTAGATTCGCCACAATTTATTGCTTTGAATTTGGTAAATCAATGTTAAGACATTTCCAAATTTAATTTATAACGAGTTTATTTATTTATTTTGCTTAGAGGCAAGTATAACAACATAATAATACCATTATAACAATTCATTAAGGGTTAGTTTGGAAACTCGAAAAATGACTTCCAAAAGTCATTTTCCGGATTATCTAGTGTCTAGGTACTCAAGGAAAATGAAGTTCAAGAAAAATATTTATTCTCGTCAACTGAAAAATGGCTTAATTTGGCTGAAAATGTCTTCATAGTTTTTTAATTAGAAACATTTTCCGAATTCGTTAATTTCTATTTCTCTTCTCTCTTTATTCTTTTTTTGAGTTAGTTTCTGGATTATTATTATTACCACCATCACAATCACCACCACACCACACCACCACCACCAAAGCCACCACAACAACCACCACACCACTACCGCACGCCCACCACCACAAATATCACACCGCCACCAACACCACCAGTCCACCACCACCACTACCACGAACACCACCACACCATCACATATTATTATTAACTTTTAGCCAAACAAACAAAAGATAGTTTTTAGACATTCAGCCAAACACCAGAAAATGAGTCATCTTGAAATCATTTTTCAGGTTTCCAAACGGACCCTAAATCAATGGATACCATAATACAACTAGTAAACTTGTAACTTAATGGAAAACGTTTCTAATTTTAAACTTGTAACCCCAACAAAACCACAAGGTCATAAATTCGAATCTCAACCTTATTGGTTTAAACCGGTCAACTATAGGCAACCTCAATTAGGGTCAAGATAGTGACTGAAGGTTTCACTCTTCACCTCAAAATAAGTTTGATTTTCAAGTCTTCAATCCCCTCATATGGATCCTGGCAAAAACAATACCAAAACACAATCACAAATCACTAGACTCAAGATCTATCTATCCGTGATAAAAACTAAACCCTTTAGTAAGTGACTATATACTCACCATTTTCAAATACGCGTAACCCATCCATCAGCTAGTGATTCAATTATAATAAGACTTTTATGGTTTATGAATGAAAGTTGTGGTGCAAATTGGGCAAAGAGACAAAAGGTAGTGGTGTCCAAATTTCAGTACCCATTAAAAGGAGATGGAAGGTGATGGTAGAAAACCGCAATGATGATACATTATTTGTTTGATACATACATAGTGCACAAAGTGAGTGTGTGTCCATACAAATTCAGCTCTTATTACCTTTCGCACTCAGAATTGATGCACTCACGCCACCAAATTTCAACGTGCTGTCTTCACTACCCGCCCGCTAGCTGCTACGGCGTCTCATACCCACATACACTATATAATGCCATTTATATTATGATGATAATGGAAACATCAATTCAGAGGCCTCACCTATGATGTACTATCTGCCTGCATTTTTTAGGCAATAAAATTAACTCTTTTTGTTTTCGTTTAGCTGCACTCCACCTCCCTCTTGCTCATTATATCGTGAATCATAATTCACCCTCCAAACTACTCCCTCCGTCTCATTTTATCTGTCATAATTAACTTTGACTCACCGGAAAGCTTAATCTCAAGCCATTGGCCTGGTAACTTTGACTAAACTCGATGTTTAAATGCTACTATCTTTGTCTTGAGTATAAAAATACTTGAATTGGTATATAAAAAGAATGGAAAAATTTCACTTTTCGTCTCTAAGTTAAAAGGTAATTGTGGGATTTGTCTCTAGTTGTTGGTTGTGCTCATTTTTCGTCCATATGCTATAACTAACATTGTAAATTTTATACTTTTTTTTTTCTAATAATACATTAGAGACGAAATTTGTAACGTCAGTTATAGCTTATGAATGAGAAGTGAGCACAACTTGTTAGAAAAATGACGAAATTTGTCACATTAGTTATAACTTATGGATGAAAAGTGAGCACAACCAACAAATAAGAACGAATCCTACAAGTATTTTATAACTTAGATATGAAAAATGCAATTTTCCCTAAAAAGAAATACAAATTTAGTTAACTAAGGGCGTTATGGAACTAACACCTAAATAAACATAAGTTAAAGATAAACTAATGAGGTTGATAGAGGATATTATTGAGCAGCTAGAACCAAACTCGTGATTATTCAGTTCACCTTTTTTAAAATACAAATTTAAACTTTTAATTGATATAAAAAGCTCTATCTCCATAGTTTAATTAATAATATTTGGTTTGGTTTTGGCTTAAAAAAAAAAAAAAAAAGCTTCTCTAATTTAAATGTTTTTACTATCAAACAAAAAGAAAAATTATTTTTACACATTTGTTTTGTCCATAAAAAATATGTCGATATAAAATATCTCCAGTACTCATCTTTTCATATGCAACTTTTAAAAAGAATCAGAAATGAAAATTCATGTGATTTGTGAATTGCCCCATGAGTCCATGACATAGCTAGTAATTATCCAATCAAATGTAAGCAACTTGCATGTGGTTCCCTTTGAATGTGTTAAGGCTAATGTACTCGGCTATAAGCCCTGTCACATATAAATTAACACCATTTAGATATAAAATTTAAGGGCATGTTTGGTTCAAACATTGGAATCAGAATGATAATGACAATCAAATACTTGGTGATATTAACGAGTTTGAGTAGAATGAGCCATTTTGGTTAGGTGTAAATAAAAATTGGAATCAAAACAAAAATTAATTAATTAAAATTAAAAAAATAAATATATAACAATATATTGTACACACATATATACATTATAATTTCATAGCCTTGCTAACCAAACAAGACTAGAGGCTGATTACTTCCCCAACTAGCCTAGTAGCTAGGTTACTTAGTGCCAAGTACATCCTAAATCCTCCTTCCTCAAAGCCAACTTAGGAAGTTTCCCTAGCTACGTATGTAGAAGTATCTTGACAGGAAATGACCTTTTAAACACAGGACTGAGAAATAGAATTGGTAATGGCAGGGGAACATCAATTTGGAATTCACCATGGCTATTAGATGACACCAACCCTCACATCTCTTTTGCTCCCAACCGCAATGGCGCAATGCCACTATGGATTCGCTTCTCCTTCGTAACGGGGAGGGTTGGAACTTGGAACTGCTGAGCAACATTCTAGAAGACATAGATCTTAACGATATTGTGAAAATTCCTTTCAATTAATTGTGATCTTGAAGATGTTTGGTATTGGAAAGCAGCCCGAGAGGTTGTTACTCCACGAAATCAGGGTACCGATGCTTACAAGAAAGATTTAGCTAAGGAAGTACTTGGCACTAAGTAACCTAGCTAGGGCAACTTGGAGAGATTTTAGGAAACCACAGACAAGAGTGATGAGTATGATTGAGGAAGACAGAATAGGTCAATCCTAGGTCCGAAGAGTGAGTGAGAGGAACCAACACTAGGGCTTCTAGGGCGTCTATCCCCTCTTTAATTTCTTGATCCCAAAAAAAAAAGGATATATAATATATTCATGTATGTATACAAGAATGTGTTTAGAGAAACAAACTTAAGACTTTATCATATCAATGTCACAAAAATACAAATATTAGTACAATATAAAAAAAATAAAAAATAAAAATCGAAACGCCAATATGTGGAAGACGTAAAATTAGAGATTGGTGCAGATGGAGGTGCTGAGTGGTCCAAATCGGTTGGGAAATTTGAAAACAGTCCATTTGGTTACTACAGTATTGTACACGTACGAGGCGGCCCCTTTTCCATATACGTTAGTTTTGTTTGTTACATAGAAAACACGGGGAATGTTTTTGAAATTCTGCAACTATATATAAAGCTAAGCACCCCCAAACCTTATTCTTTTGAAAACTACTGTATAATCAACACTTTATCTATACGTTTTCGCATATCTATGCCGCCTAATAACGTTATTGCTCATTATATGTATGTATATTCCAGATAAACGCATGTAATCTTACATTACCTATCACTTCTCACCCGATGAAGCATGAAACACACTTTCCAGAATTAAATTATTCTCGATTAAAAATTGGAGTCAACGAGAACTAATAATCACTCAAATTTATTAATATTTTGATTTGCACCCCTGCACACGAGGAAACACCTTTTAGAAACACAGTTCAAACTCGTTAAAAAGTTGAAATGTATACATATTAGTGGAAACTCAGCTCACTGCACATACTTTTCTAATATGGGAGAAATGTTACTTTAAAACATTTCAAAGCTTTATTTTCTCAACTTTAATTTATGGGTACACTTATCCGTTTTGAATGTATAATATATCAAATTAATTCTCCCAACTAAGAGAATTCAAATCCACACTGACCAAACTCAATTGGAAATGGAGCCACTCAAAACAAATTTTCAAAATAACCACTTAAGAGATTTTCTTTTTGCTAATTTTCCAACAAAAATAGTGGAGAATTGTAAATATTCTAATATGATAGTAGAACCCATTTTACTCATGGTGCTGATTGACACCTTAAAAATTTCCTATATATACATGCATGCATAATAATTTTTAATTTATACTATTGAAAAAATTGAAAATTTGGCTTATAAGTAGTCAAATTGAGACACTATTTTGAGTAAGGTCCATTAAATATTTTAATCAAATTATGAGATGAATTTTGTATGGTTAGATACTTAATTAAAATTATTAGTAATAGGTGAATGAGAAATTAATTTTCAAAATGTACCCATACAAAAATGTTTTACCCACATTAATAATGAATGTGGCTGTGAAATATAAATTAAACTAGCTAGCTAGTATATAAATATTTGAATTTTATTTTAAAAATGTAAATTGTATTATTAAAAAATTCAATTCCCTAAGACCTTGGATGTAGCCGTGCAAATTAAAGTTAAAAAGAAATTAAAGCTCCACCTTCACTCTTAGAAACAAATTTAATACTCTTTTTGTTTCATTTTATGTGTGGAGTTCATTTAATGAGATCTGGCTCAAATTATTTATAATTAATTTTTTAATATTTAGTTTAATACATATTTAGAAATTATATAAAAAAATATTATCAAACACAAAAAAAAATAAAGTTAAAAATTATAAGAAAATATTAATAAAATAAGTTAAGAAAAAAGTGAATTTAACTTGAGGGAAGGCCACATGATTGAACACCAGTAATGAGGTATTGAGTTATTGACTTTTTGAGCTGCAACAGATAGAGAAAGTATAAAATAGATAGTAGCTTGTAATAGAATCAATGATACTCAAATAAGACATGTAAACCGAGACAAAAGATATAACGTAGTTATATTTTGTTGTATTAATAATTACCCTGAATTTAAATTAATTCACAAAAACTATATATATAAAAGTCATTGACAACATGGTATGTATATAATACCATTAATTTTCATGGAAAATTTGGGATGACATTACACACTGATGCTGTCAAAAAATGGAGTAACATGTCACATGTGAATGCTGTCATATCGCTACATTTCTTTTGCATGTACGCTGTCATGTCCATACATTTTTTTTCCTTAAAAATTTAATAATTTTCTTTTTCTTGTATGTATCACTTCACACTAAACATCTGACGTTTTATGGGACAAACGTAAGTTTATCACTCCCCTTTTTGTTTTCAAAGTCAATCATCTCAGACTACAATGAACTTTTGGACTATGCCCACTATACCACTGCACTGATAATGTTTCACTAACAACAAATTAACTTTTTTTTTTTCTTTTTAATATATATCAGATTTAAACGACATTAATTTTTCTGTTTAATTATATGATCCCAATAAAAGGATTATCTCTTTATTTATTTATTATTTTTCACGACAAAAAGTGCATGTTCCAATTAAGAGTTGACTATGTTTAACTTTCCAGCAATATTTCAGCCTTCTATTTAACTTGAACAGTAGTAGATGTTGGGGAAAATAGGATATGATGCATGTGCAATAATAAAAGTAGACATGTTCACACAATAATATTAACCTTAACTAATATATAGTCTTATATATCCAAATGTTTTTTTTTTTCCTTTTTGATTTGAGTATACAAACAATATGATGCATGTGCAATAATAAAAGTAGACACATGTTGACACAATAATATTAACTTCAACTAGCAGTGTTGTAGTATTAATTAGATAAGATGGTTCAAATGAATTGTTTTTTCTTTTTTTTTTTTGATTGAAGTAAAGGAAAAAAAAAGTAATATAATTACTCTACTCCACTCTTCTCCTTTGTTCACTAGAAGAAAAATTCACTAGTAATTTTATCTTTCACAAATTACAAGTGAACCAAACTTATAATCTTCCTTTCCCAATTCTTGGAAACCTTCCCTTATTCCTTTGGGTTCTTGAACTAAACCTCTTGGGATAATTTCTCTGTTGTTTGTTGCCTTGTCTCACAACTTCTTCCTTACTTTTCCGAACAGAGTTTTGAGTAGTAAGTCGAGGCTTATAGTCTTATTATATCCAAATCTTGGTCTCACTATGCTTCTTGACTTGATACAAACTTTACCAATGGGATTCCTTTATTGGTTAAGGGTGCAATGCATTTGGTCAATTTTTCATGGGGTTAAGAGCTTGTGGAGTCATAGCCAAGTCCAATTTTGTCTCTGAGTGATTTATGCACATGTACGATTTTATCTATTATTTTAGATGAATCAGTAAATAATGCTATAACCTCAAACAAGTTGTGCTCTACCTCTAACTTCTATTGATTTTCATTCTTCTCTTAATTGAATATATATTATATTTTATTTTCAGTCTTAAGGTCTCCCATTTTCGAAGAGTGTATCTTGCAAATTCTTAATAGATTTATGAAGGAGAGTATTTTGAGTGAGTGTTGTGTAAGAGGGTATCCTTCACATCGTATAACGTTCTCGAAGGACTGGCGATAGGAGCTAATAAGTCTTTTTTTTTTCCCTCTCAATTCAAGCATAAGGTACGTAATACCCCTTCAATTGGAAATCTAACCCAAAACAAAGGTTTGGATGATGCAATAGCCAAAACAATTAACAAATGATGAGATAACAACGAAAGAGAAAAACATAGGGGATTAGGAACTTGAATTAGAACAAGGGAACACAATCGAATTGGGAATAAGGAAAAAGTCAATTAATTAGATAATGGATGTCATATTAACTAGGAGGAAGCCTTTCTCAAAGGCATTCCATACTCTTAGAGAACTGAAGGACATTCGATTGACTCATAAGTGGCTAACAAATGTTTCATCGAACACTTGGTGGCTGGTGCCCTAAACATCCCATACTCTATTTTTTCTCAAAGGTGAAGCATGGTTGATCAACCCTTTGAGCCTAGATTAAGTTGTAACCTTCTAATCAAGACTCAATCATGTTGATCAACATCATCCAAATGAAGTCTCATCTAATTCAAGGTCATACCTCAAAAATCCTAATCTATATATATACCTATCTCCCTCCTAAAAGATTTACTGAAACATATTAAAGATAGAGATGACAAGGAATTCAAGATCAAAAGCACAACCCATAAAAATCACAAGATAATAGATCAAAACAATCAAAGCAACAAGTAGAATTGTAAGAAATGAAATAGAGATGAACTTATCTATATTGAGATGAAAGTAGAAATCTTCAATCCTTGATCCAAAGTAGAAATTAAAATTGAATCTAAGTAATGATTGCAATTTGAAATTGAATCTTTTTTTTTTTGATACTACTAACTGTATTACAATGCAACACATACAAGAGTATGTATATTGCCTCCACTGAGGCTCGAACCCACCACCTCCCGTATAAAGGGAAGGGTTTGATGCCACTAGACCACAAGGTCCTTGACAATAAGAATTGAATCTAAAAGTGTCGGAAATTAAAAATTTGAAAAGTACGTAGTCTAAGGATAACCTTAAGGAAAAGTAAAAAGCCCTTCCTAAAATTCTAACTCCTCCATTTTATACTTCTCACATACGCTTGCATTACGAGGTCTATTGCGAGTGTAACATGTCTCGTAACAAGAATAAGTTGTGGATGACTTCCATTATGAACTTGAGTTATGCGTGTATTGCCGCTCGTAGTAACAGAATTGGCTCACGGACGCCTCCCATTACAAACCCCATTACAAGCGTGACACTGCTCGTAACCGCATAATTGACTTTCTGATGCTCCTCGTTATGAATACCCTTGTTACTAGAGATTCTATAAAGAAGAAATTAAATAAGAAATTGTTCAACCTTTAGTGAAGGCGATATTGACTTTTTGTGCTTCATTTGGTTGAGGAAGTAGCTATGAATAGATACTACATTGTAACAGAGTTAATAGTACTTAAAAAAAATTATTAAAATACTCACATACAAAGAATCTTTTAGGAAACATGGAAAATATTTTTTGTAAAATAATTTTCAGAAAATGATTCATTTTCTAGAAAACATTTTCATTTTATGGTGTTTGGTTGGAAGTCAGAAAATAATATATTTTTTTTGTTTGGTTGAAATTTAGAAAATTATATTCTTCCTATTTGGTTCATTTTTAAAAACATGAGCATAAATCTATTACAAAGTTTTCTTATAAAATATTAATTATTTAGTGATGATAATAATTATTATTTATATTAAAATAAAATTATAAACTCGTATTTTAATCATACTAGCTAGGTCAATCCAATTTAAAATAGGAATGCAGAAAATAAAAACCTTGAAAGAAATTTTTCATGAAAATAAGTCCGTTTTTCTTTGACAAGAATGGCTATTTTACGTTGATAGCCAAACACTAAAAAATTCAAAACATGACTTTCAGAAGTCATATTCTGAATTTCCAAACGGATCCTAATTAAGTAAAACTCTAGCGTAGTTTAATGGTTCTATTGCTCCAAAGACTAAAACTACAACTTATTTCAAAAGTTATGAAGTTATATTGCAACAACAATAATTGAGGTACTAAAATGATTATCAAGAAATAATCGAGAGACTAAAAATGTAATTTTTCTCTTTAATTCTTTTATACTCCATAATTAATAAATTTAGAATATGAATTAAATTTTAAATATTTAAAAACTCAATTCAATACACAAAATCAAATTTAAAAATTATATGAAAATATTTAAAAATTAAGTAAACAAAAATGTTAAATTCTACTTCAAATAGTAAATAAGATAGTAAAATAGGATAGTAAGAATATTTATTTTATTTATTAAAAGTTAAGAAAATGCTAGTTAAGCTAAAATTTAGAAGCTGATTAACTTTATCAAATTATTAATCATCAAATGTTAAAATGTTGAGTACTTTTAATTTTTTTCATCCATAAAGCATTATCCTTAAAATTTAGGGGTG